>JAREIK010010064.1:0-161499 GCA_029783825.1 Sapria himalayana | reverse complement strand
TTTTATTGATAGATATTTTAATAATATCAAAAAATAAATTAAAAATCTATAATTTATAGATAGATATCAATTAAAATATAATTAAAAAACTTAAATTTATTCATAAGCAAAGCAAAATATATTACTATATAATAATTTTTTGTTTTGAAATATTTTTTATTTTAAAAATATATTAATATTTTTTTGATGAAAAATAATTTATATAAATAATATTTGTGTAACTCTTAATTTATTTTGTTATTATTATTTATATAAAAAATAAACAAATAAATAATTAAAATAAATATTTAAAATTATAATGAAAACAAAATGAGATTTATTATTAATTATTTAGGGTATACCGGTTAAATCTTGATTAGATCGGTCTCACAAATAATTTATTTTGTAATTAATATTTCTATAAAAATAAACTGATAAATAATTAAAATAAAAATAATTTATAGGTTTTATTATCAATGTATACAAGTTTAATGGTTTTGACATTTAAGAGTTTAGAGATTTAAGTTTTTAGGCATTTAGTAATTTATAGGTTTTATCTAAACAATAAAATAACAAAAAAAATTTGTAATATTTTCTCATTTTCAGAGGTTATAACCTCTGAAAATATAATAAAATTTAAGATTTTATGATATCTGAATACAATATTTTGTTATAATAATATTAATAATTATATATCATATAAATTCAATATAAACAATTTTATTGATATATATTATTATAATGATCAAAAATAAAATTAATAAACAATTAATAATAAGATAGATATTTATTAAAAAATATTTAGAAACCCCAAATTGATTCAGAATTAAAGTAAAATATATTACTGAATAATAATTTTTAATTTTTAAATTTTACTTCTTTTATAAGCGTATATCTATTTTTTGATTAATAATAAATTATTTAAATTATATTTGTCGCACTCAAAATTTATTTTGTCATAAATATTTCTATAAAAATAAACTAATAAATAATTAAAATGAATATTTAAAATTATAATAAAGAGAAATCAAAATTAGATTTATTAATTATTATGTATTATATAGTTGTTTAATGGTTTATGTATTTAGGTATTACGGGGTTTAGAAGTTTACTGATTTAATTGTGTATACATTTAGTGGTTTATTGGTTTTATTTAAAAAATAAAATAACAAAAAATTTATTTTTATTATTTTTTGATATTTTCAATGGTTATAACCGTTGAAAATATAATAATTTTTAATTTTTTTTCAAAAGTGAATTCAATATTTAGTTATAATAATCATTATATTTATATTTCATATAAATTCAATATAAATAATTTTATTGATAAATATTCTAATAATTATCAAAAAATAAAATAATAATCTATTATTAATAAGATAGATATCAATTAAAATATAATTACAAAACCAAAAATGATTCAGAAGCAATGCAAAATATATTACTATATTATAATTTTTGTTTTGAATTTTTTTTTCTTTTTAAAAGTTTATCTATATTTTTTTGATGAAAAATAATTTATATAAATAATATTTGTTAACTCTTAATTTATTTTGTTATTAATATTTATATAAAAATAAACAAATAAATAATTAAAATGAATATTTAAAATTATAATGAAAAAAATGATATTTATTCTTTATTATTTAGGTTATACCGGTTTAATTTAAATTATATCTATCTTACTAATAATTTATTTTGTAATTAATATTTCTACAAAAATAAATTGATAAATAATTAAAATAAAAATTTAAAATTATATTGAATAAAAATTAAAATGAGATTTATGAATTATTATTAATGTATACCAGTTTAATGGATTAACTATTTAAAGGTTTTTTCATTTAGAAGTTTAGTGATTTATGTTTTTAGGCATTTAGTGGTTTATATGTTTTATTTAAACAATGATATAAAAAAAATTATTTTTGATATTTTTTCACATTTTCAATGGTTATAACATTTGAAAATATAATAATTTTTAAATTTTTTTTAAATGTAAATATAATATTAAGTTATAATAATCTTAATAATTATAAGTCATTTAAATTCAATATAAATAATTACATTGCTAGATATTATAATAATGATCAAAAAAATGTAATAAATTATTATTAAAAAGATATATATTATTTAAAATATATTTGCAAAATCTAAATTTATTCAAAATCAAATTAAAATATATTACTAAATAAAAAAATTTTTTAATGTTTTGCTTTTTTTATAAGTTTATATTTTTGTTTTTAAAAATAATTATTTAAATTATATTTGTATTACTCATAATTTATTTTGTAATTTATAATTATATAATAATATACTAATAAATAATTATAATGAATATTTAAAATTATAATGAATACAAATAAAATTTAGATTTATTATTTATTATTCAGGATATACCGGTTTAATGGTTTAAGTATTTAGGTGTTTTGTGGTTTAGGAGTTTAGTGATTTAATTGTTTAGACCTTTAGTGATTTATAGTTTTTATTTAAAGAATGAAAAAACAAAAAATTAAATTTTATGATTTTTTTTAATTTTTGAAGGTTATAACCTTTGCAAATATAATAATTTTTAATTTTTTTAAAATGTGAATATAATATTTAGATATAATAATCTTAATAATTTTATATAATGTAAACTAAATATAAATAATTTTATTAATAGATATTAAAATAATGATCAATAAATTAATTAATAAACTAGTATTAATAAGAATGATATACATTAAAATATAATTGTAAAATCTAAAATGATTCAAAATCAAAATAAGATATATTAACAAAAAATAATTTTTTATTTTTAAAAATTTTCCTCTTTTTATAAGCATATATATTTCTTTTGATGAAAAATAAATTTTTTAAATTATATCTGTCTCACTAATAATTTATTTTGTAATTAATATTTCTATAAAAATAAACTGATAAATAATTAAAATGAATATTTAAAATTATAGTGAATAATAATATAATTGAGAATTATGATTTATTATTTAGACTATATTAATTTAATGTTTTGAGTATTTATGAGCTTCGGGGATTAGGAGTTTAGTCAATTTATAATTTAGTCATTTAGTGGATTATAGGTTTAATTTAAAAATAAAATAAAATAAAAGTATTTTTGTTATTTTTTCTCATTTTTGAAGGTTATAACCTTTGAAAATATAATAATTTTTAATTTTTTTTTGAAAAGTGAATACAATATAAAGTTAATAATAATAATAATTAATATCATATAAATTCAATATAAATTATTTTATTGGTATATATTATAATAATTATCATAAAAAAATAATAAACAATTATTAATATGATAGATATTGTTTAACATATATTTGTAAAACCTAAAATGATTCAAAATCAAAGTTAAATCTTTTATTAAATATTAATATTAAATTTTTAAATTTTTGTATCCATTTATATGCTTATATATTATTTGATGAAAAATAAATTTTTTAAATTATATTTGTCTCACTAATAATTAATTTTTTAATTTATATTTCTATAAAAATAAACTAATAAATAATTAATATGTATGTTTAAAATTATAATGAATTTTAATAAAAATGAGATTTATTATTTATTATATATAGTATACCGCTTTAATAATTAAATTATTTAGGGGTTTTGTCGTTTAGAAGTATAGTAATTTATGTTTTTAGGCATTTAGTGGTTTATAGGTTTTATTTATATAATAAAAAAATATATTTTTTTATTTTTTGTGATTTTTAAAGGTTATAATCTTTGAAAAGAAAATAATTTTTAAAATTTTTTTAAATGTGAATACCTTGTATAATTATATTAATCTTACTAATTATATATCATATAAATAAATATAAACAATTATAATGATAGATATTATAATAATGATCAAAAATTAAATTAACAAACTATTATTAAAAATCTAAATATTAATTAAAATATATTTACATAACACAAAATGATTCAAAATCAAATCTAAATATATTACTAAAAAAAATATTTTATTTTTAAATTTTTCCTTCTTTTTTTAAGCTTATAATTTTTTTATTAAATATATTTTATTTAAATATTATTCGCCACATTCGAAATTTATTTTGAATTAATTTTTCTAAAAATTAAACTATAAATAATTAAATAGAATATTTAAAATTATAATAAAAAGAAATATAAATGATATTTATTTTTAATAAGTAGAATATAGCTATTAAAAGGTTTATGTATTTAGGGGTTAGGTGGTTTATGAGCTTACAGATTTTAGTAAGTAATCATTTAATGATCTATAGGTTTTATTTAAAAAATGAAATAACAAAAAATTTATTTTTATTATATTTTCTCATTTTTTAAGCTTATAACATTTGAAAATATAATAATTTTAAAATTTTTTTCAAAACTGAATACAATATTTATTTATTTTAATTATAATAATTATATATCATATAAATTAAATATAAACAATTTTATTGATAGATATTCTAATAATTATCATAAAATAAATTAAAAATTTATTATGAATAAGATTGATATTACTTAAAATATAATATCAAAACCTAAAATGTTTCAAAAGCAAAGCAAAATATATTACTAAATAATAATTATTTTTTTTTAATTTTTATTCTTTTTATAAGCTTATCTATTTTTTGATGAAAAATAATAGTTATAAATTATATTTTTAACTCATAATTTATTTTAGAATTAATACAGATATACAAATAAAAAACTAAAATTCAAAATGATTTTTTTAAATTATAATGAAAACAAATATAAATGAGATTTATTAATTATTATTTAGTGTATACCGGTTTAATGAATTATCTATATAGGGGTATAAGGATTTTGTAGTTTAGTGATTTAAGTGTTTATGCATTTAGTGGTGTATAGGTTTTATTTAAACAATGAAATAACAAAAAAAAATATTTTTTTTTATTTTTTCACATGTTTAATACTTATAATCTTTGAAAACATTCAAATTTTAAAACTTTTTTCAAAAGTGAATACAATATTTAATTATAATAATTATTAAATTTATATATCATATAAATTCAATATAAACATTTTTATTGATAAATATTCTAATAATGATCAAAAAATAAATTAATAATCTATTATTTATAAGATATATATCATTTAAAATATAATTACAAATATTAAAATTATTCAGAAGCTAAGAAAATATATTACTATATAATAATTTTTTGTTTTGAAATTAGTTTTTAAAAATTTATCTATATTTTTTTTGATGAAAAATAATTTATATAAATTATATTTGTTTAACTCATAATTTATTTTGTAATTAATATTAATATAAAAATATACAAATAAATAATTAAAATGAATATTTAAAATTATAATGAAAAAAAATGAGTTTTATTATTTATTATTTAGGGTATACCGGTTTAATTTAAATTAGATCTATCTAACTAATAATTTATTTTGTAATTAATATTTATATACAAATAAACTGATAAATAATTAAAATAAAAATTTAAAATGAAACTCAATAAAAATTAAAATGAAATTTATGCTTTATTATTAATGTATACCAGTTTAATTGTTAAAGTATTTAGAGGTTTTGTCATTTAGGAGTTTAGCAATTTATGTTTTTAGGCATTTAGTGGTTTATAAGTTTTATTTAAATAATAAAATAACAAAAGAAAATTTTGTAATTTTTTCTAATTTTCAAAGGTAATAACATTTGAAAATATAATTATATTTACCATTTTTAAAATGTGAATATAATATATAGTTATAATAATATTAATTATTATATATCATATAAATTCAATATAAGCAATTTTATTGATAGATATTATAATAATTATCAAAAACTATATTAATAAACTATTAATAATAAGATAGATATTCATTAAAAAAATTACAAAACCCAAATTGATTCAAAATTAAAGTAAAATATATTACTTAATAATAATTTTTAATTTTTAATTTTTAAATTTATACTTATTTTATAAGCATAAATACTTTTTTTGATTAAAAATAAATTATTTAAATTATATTTCTCGCACTCATAATTTATTTTGTAATAAAAATTTCTATTGAAATAAACTAATAAATAATTAAAATGAATATTTAAAATTATAATAAATAGAAATAAAAATTATATTTATTAATTATTAAGTAGTTTATAGAAGTTTAATGGTTTATATATTTAGGCATTATGGGGTTTAGGAGTTTATTGATTTAACTGTGTATGCATTAAGTGGTTTATAGTTTTTATTTAGAAAATAAAATAAAATTTTTTTATTATTTTTTGATATTTTCAAAGGTTATAACCTTTGAAAATATAATAATTTTTAATTTTTTTTCAAAAAGTGAATAAATATTTATTTATAATAATCATACTAATTATATATCATATAAATTCAATATAAACAATTTAATTGATAGATATTCTAATAATTATCAAAAAATAAATTAAAAATCTATTATGAATAACATTGATATTACTTAAAATATAATTTCAAAACCTAAAATAATTTAAAAGCAAAGCAAAATATATTACTTAATAATAATTATTTGTTTTTAAATTTTTATTCATTTTATAAGCTTATCTATTTTTTGATGAAAATTAATTTTTATATATTATATTTTTAACTCAATTTATTTTATAATTAATATATATATATATAAATCAAAAACTAAAGAATAAAAATAAATTTTTAAAATTATAATGAAAAAAAATAAAAATCAGATTTATTAATTATTATTTAAGGTATACTGGTTTAAAAGATTATCTATATAGGGGTATCGGGATTTTGTAATTTAGTGATTTAAGTGGTTAGGCATTTAGTGATTTATAGGTTTTATTTAAACAATAAAATAACAAAAAAAATATTTTTTTTTGTTTTTTCACATGTTAAAAGGTTATAATCCTTTAAAATATAATAATTTTAAATTTTTTTTTAAAAGTGAATATAATATTTGGTTATAATAATTATTAAATATATATATCATATAAATTCAATATAAACATTTTTATTGATAAATATTATAATAATGATAAAAAAATAATTTAATTATCTATTATTAATAAGTTAGATATTAATTAAAATATAATTACAAAACCTAAAATGATTCAGAAACAAAGCAAAATATATTACTATATAATAATTTTTTATTTTTAGTTTTTTTCTTTTTTTAATTAGTTTATCTATATTTTTTTGTTCAAAAATAATTTATATAAATTATATTTGTATAACTCAAATTATTTTGTAATTAATATTTATATAAAAAAAACAAATAAATAATTAAAATGAATATTTAAAATTATAATTAAAAATAATGAGATTTATTATTTATTATTCAGGGTATACCTGTCTAATCTAAAATTATAATTACAGTTCATACTGTAAGACATTTCTGTTGCTTTAATCTGTAATGCATAAGCATTTTCTGGTAAATTTAGCTAGTCGTACTGAGCGACTAGCGAACTACATTATTTTCTATATTTATTTCTTGTTTTTTGATACTATCATGGATGGTTGCTGAATTGGGATATATATATTGCATGTTTTCTGTCGTTGCTGTGTTTCTGTATCTCAATCTCACTACCGTGGAAGCGCAATTGCACAAAAATTATATATGGTATTCCAGTTTAATGGATCGATTATTTAGGGGTTTTGTCGTTTAGGAGTTTAGCAATTTATGTTTTAAGGCATTTAGTGGTATATAGGTTTTATTTATGTAATAAAAATAAACTTTTTTTTTTGATTTTTTTTAGATTTTCAAAGGTGATAACCTTTAAAAATAAAATAATTTTTAAAATCTTTTGAAATGTGAATACCATGTATAATTATATTAATTTTATTAATTATATATCATATAAATTCAATATAAATAATTTTAATGATAGATATTATAATAATGATCAAAAATTAAATTAATAAACTATTATTAATAATAAAAATATTAATTAAAATATTTTTACATAACCCAAAAGGATTCAAAATCAAATAAAAATATATTACTAAATAATAATATTTAATTTTTAAATTTTTCCATCTTTTTATAATCTTATATTTTTTTATGATTAAAAATAAATTATTTAAATAAAATTTGTCTCACTAGAAATTTATTTTGTAATTAATTTTTCTAATAATTAAAATATAAATAATTAAAATGAATATTTAAAATTATAATAAATAGAAATAAAAATGAGATTTATTATTTATTAAGTAGTATACAGCTGTTATAAGGTTTATGTATTTAGGGGTTTCGGGTTATATGAGCTACTAATTTAAGTACGTAAAAATTTAGTGGTCTATAGCTTTTATTTAAGAAAGAAATAACAAAAAATTTATTTTTTGTATTCTTTCTCATTTTTTAAGATTAAAACCTTTGAAAATATAATAATTTTTTTATTTTTTTCAAAAGTGAATACAATAGTTATTTATAATAATAATAATTATTATATATCATATAAATTCAATATAAACAATTTTATTCATAGATATTCTAATAATTATCAAAAAATAAATTAAAAATTTATTATGAATAAGATTGATATTACTTAAAATATAATATCAAAACCTAAAATGATTCAAAAGCAAAGCAAAATATATAACTTAATAATAATTATTTGTTTTTAAATTTTTATTCTTTTTATAAGCTTATCTATTTTTTTGATGAAAAATAATCTTTATAAATTATATTTTTCACTCATAATTTATTTTATTATTAATATATATATATAAATATAAAACTTATCAATCAAAATAAATTTTTGTAATTATAATGAAAATAAATAAAAATGTGATTTATTAATTATTATTTAGGGTATCCCAGTTTTAAAGATTTTTTATATAGGGTTATCGAGATTTTGTAGTTTAATGATTTAAGTGTTTAGGCATATAGTGATTTATAGGTTTTATTTAAACAATGAAATAACAAAATAAATATTTTTTTTTTCACATGTTCAAAGGTTATAATCTTTGAAAATATAAAAATATTAAAACTTTTTTCAAAAGTGAATACAATATTTAGTTATAATAATTATTAAATTTATATATCATATAAATTCAATATAAACATTTTTATTGATAAATATTCTAATAATGAACAAAAAATAAAATAATAATTTATCATTAATAAGTTAGATATCAATTAAAATATAATTACAAAATCTAAAATGATTTAGAAACAAAGGAAAATATATTACTATATAATATTTTTTTGTTTTGAAATTTTTTCTTCTTTTATTAAGTTTATCTATATTATTTTGTTGAAAAATAATTTATATAAATTATATTTGTATAAATTATAATTTATTTTGTAATTAATATTTTTATAAAAATAAACAAATAAATAATTCAATTGAATATTTAAAATTATAATGAAAATAATAAAAATAAGATTTATTATTTATTATTTAGGATATACATGTTTAAAAAATTTATCTATTTAGGGTTTTCGAGATTTAGAAGTTATTGATTTAAGTATTTAGGTATTTAATGGTTTATAGGTTTTATTCAAACAATGAAATAACAAAAAATTAATTTTTGATATTTTTTCAAATTTTCAAAGGTTATAACATTTGAAAATATAATAATTTTAAAATTTTTTAAAAATGTGAATACAATATTAAGTAATAATAAATATTATAAGTATATATAATATAAACTAAATATAAACAATTTTATTGAAAAATATAATATCAATTATCAAAAAATAAATTAATAAACTATTATTAATATGATAGATATAAATTAAAATATAATTAAAAACCCTAAAATAATTCAAAATCAAAGTGAAATTTATTACTAAATATTAATTTTTTTTACGTTTTTGCATTATTTTATAAGCTTATATGTTTTTTTGATGAAAAATATATTATTTAAATTATATTTGTATCACTCATAATTTATTTTGTAATTAATATTTATATAAATTATTTAAATTATATTTTAGGTTCACGAGTTTACAGATTTAAGTATTTAGGGGCTTCGGGGTTTAGGAGTTTAGATATATATATATATTTAGGCATTTAATGGTTTATAAGTTTTATTTAAACAATGATATAACAAAAAATTTATTTTTGTTATTTTTTCTTAGTTTTGAAGGTTATATACTTTGAAAATATATCAATTTTTAATTTTTTTTTATGTGAAGATTGTATTTAGTTATGATAATCTTAATAATTATATATCATGTAAATTCATTATAAACAATTATATTGAAATATATTATATTAATGATCAAAAAATAAATTAATAAACTATTATTAATAAGATAAATATTATTTTAAATATATTTGCAAAATGTAAATTTATTCAAAATCAAAGTAAAATATATTACAAATAATACTTTCTTTGATGTTTTGCTTCTTTTTATAAGTTTATATTTTTTGTTATTAAAAGTAAATTATTTAAATTATATTTATCTTCCTCATAATAAATTTTTAATTTATAATTCTATAAAATTAAACTAATAAGTAATTAATATGAATATTTAAAATTATAATGAATACAAATATAATAGAGATTTATTATATATTATTCAGGATAATCAAGTTTAATGGTTTAAGTATTTATGTGTTTTAGGCTTTAATGATTTAACTGTTTAGGCCTTTAGTGATTTATAGTTTTTATTTAAAGAATGAAAACATAAAAAATTAAATTTTTTTATTTATTTTATTTTTTTAATGTTATAACCTTTGAAATTATAATAATTTTTAATTTTTTTTAAATGTGAATATAATATTCATTAATAATAATCTTAATAATTATATATGATGTAAACTCAATATAAAGAATTTTATTAATAGATATTATAATAATGATCAATAAAAAATTAATAAACTATTATTAAAAAGAATGATATAAATTAATATATAATTGCAAAATCTAAAATGATTCAAAATAAAGATAAAATATATAACTAAATAAAAAATTTTTGTTTTTAAAATTTTGCCTCTTTTTATAAGGATATATTTTTTTTAATGAAAAATAAATTATTTAAATTAGATATGTCTCACTAATAATTTCTTTTGTAATTAATATTTCTATAACGATAAACTGATAAATAATTAAAATAAAAATTAAAAATTATACTTAATAAAAATTAAATTGAGATTTATGATTTTTTAATAATGTACACATGTTTAATAGTTTAATTATTTATAGGTTTTGTCATTTAAGAGTTTAGCAACTTATGTTTTTAGGCTTTTAGCGGTTTATAGGTTTTATTTAAAAAAATAAATTAACAAAAAAAAATTCGATAATTTTTAATCATTTTCATAGGTTATAACATTTGAAAATATAATATTAAATTAAAATTTTTTGAAATTTTAATACAATATTTTGTTATAATAATATTAATAATTATATATCATATAAATTTAATATAAATAATTTTATTGATATATATTATAATAATGATCAAAAATTAAATTTATAAACTATTAATATTAAGATAGATATTAATTAAAAAATATTTACAACCCCCAAATTGATTCAAAATTAAAGTAACTTATATTACTTGATAATAATTTTTAATTTTTAAATTTATATTTCTTTTATAAGCGTATATTTTTATTAGATAAATAATATATTATTTAAATTATATTTGGCCCACTCATATTTAATTTTGTAATAAATTTTCTAAATAAATACACTAATAAATAATTAAAATGAATATTTAAAAATATAATAAATAGCAATAAAAATAGATTTATTAATTATTAAGTAGTATTTAGCGGTTTTATGGTTTATATATTTAGGCATTACGGGGTTTTGGAGTTTACTGATTTAACTTTATATGCATTTAGTAGGGCTGCTCACGGGACATGGAGAATCACGACCCGACCCGAAGTCTTGTCCCGAAAGAATGAAGACTGAGAAAAATCCGTTGACTTTGACTTTTCCCGTCCCGTGCTGTCATGTATTTTTTCTTTTGGGATGGTTTCGGATCTTAAGCAATATCCATCCCGAGAACCATCCCATCCTAAAAAACTGATACTAGAACCTGGAATATATATATATATATATCATGAAGATGCCACTAATTCCGCTACTGCCCATCCAATTCTAATGAAGCTATTGCTGTTCCGACGAGTTCATTGCCACCTCATGCGGTTCCAGCCGTGTTTAGTTAGGTCCATTCCTTGTCCGTCACACTTTTGGCTACTTCCATCATGTCCCAGATGCCACCAGCCTTTTGGTTTATTTTTTTTGACGAGAATTGAGTAATTAATAATTATTATTATGTGTCTCATTCATTTTTGTTGAGTATTGGTTTTGGTGTTGTGGTTGGGTCGAATGAGTGGGCTGAATGTGTTATAGTCAGTTTTGTAGAGCTTGCTTGTTTGAAATATTTATATGTATTTATGCTTAACATATCATATTAATTAATGGCAAAGCAGATGGCACAATCCACCAGTAAACAAAAAATACAATAAATTGAAGATGATCAAATCTCAAATGATCAAAGTACTGGTAAATCCAATCATCATTTTTTCACAAACCCTCCTATTGTTACATCATGTTCTTCAATTCCAATTGTAAAAGAAAGTCAAGGTACATCTGAACCTCAAGCTCATAAAAAGTATAAGTCAGCTATTTGGGAAACTTATGAGATATTATTTGATTCACAGGGAAATGAAATTGGTAGGGCCGCTTTTATATGGTACAGGAAAGAATACTTGGCAAAAAGTGATCAAGGTACTTCGAGTTTATGGAAATACTTAATAAAGACTTGTAGGAAATTTTCACACAAAAATGAATTAATAGAAGCTCACAAAGGTAAAGACAATTCACAATCTTTGTTGAGTTTCACCAAAGGTACTAGTTCAGAGGATAACAAATTAAATTGTTGGCAATTTAATCAACAACTAGTTTTGGAGGCTTTGGTGAAAATGATCATAAATAATGAATTGCCTTTTTGTTTTGTAGAGAGGGATGAGTTTGAAAAGTTTTGTGAAGTTAGTGTGCCTCAATTTAACATTCCATTTTGGCACTCTACACTGTGAGATTGTTTTTCTTTGTTTGTGAAGGAAAAGAAAAAATTATTAGATAGAATATCATCTCATTGTTATAGATTTTAATTAACTACCGACACTTGGACTAGCATTCAAAATTTGTCTTTTATATGTTTGACTGTTCATTTCATTGATTCTCAATGGAATATGCATAAAAGGCTTTAGAACTTTTGTGTAATTAATAGTCATTTTGGAGTTAATATTATAAATGCTATTGAGTTTTGCATGAATGATTGAGGTTTGAGAAAGTTGATGTTCATTACTGTTGACAATGCATCAAATAATGATGTTGCTGGTGAACTATTTATGTCTAAATTATTAACACGTTTTCATCTTTGGTTGTCCTTCTAAAGTAGAGGAAGAAAAGGGAGGAGTTGTAGAAGTGATAATTAATTGGGTTTGGATTTTCATTGTTGTTCCGGGACGGACCTTTGAAATGATTATTATCATGGTTGTTATTAGTTGTATTTTTTGTTGTATCAAGCTGCCTAATTTTTGCAATTACTTAAGTAGTAATTGATGCTACCAATGTATGTAGTCATCTTTAGCTATTCCTTAATATTTTAAGTAATTATTTAAAAAATGTAGTTTTGCTATTATGGTTAACTTTCACTCGGTTGAACAAAGCCAACTTGTGAAAAAACAAAGAATCAAATTAAGCACATAACTCGGTCCCATTCTATTTAACATTTCTATCATTTTCTGCACATCAAAGCTTTTAACAAGGTAATGGAACTCGTTTGCGGTATTCAGCCTATTTAACAAAACAAAATTAGCCCAATTTGAGTTCGAAAGATACATAAATAAGGAATGATAAATGGTACAACAAAAGGTTTTGAGATGAACTAACTTGGCCGGTTTGAAGAAAATAAATTGAAAAAAATGTTAGAACTTTGTTCCATCCCGGAACCATTTTCTCCTAACCAAAATCACCGATCTCCGTCCCGTCCAATCCCAATATTTTCAACATATGGGATGGGTCTGGATCTTCAAAAAAAAATCTCCAAACTATGGGAAGGGACTGGGGATTTGTAATCCCCATCGCGTCCCATCCCATGAGCACCCCTAGCATTTAGTGGTTTATAGGTTTTATTTAAAAAATAAAATGACAAAAAATTTATTTTTATTATTTTTTGATATTTTCAAAGGTTATAACCTTTAAAAATATAATAATTTTTAAATTTTTTTCAAATGTGAATACAATATTTAGTTATACTAATCATTATATTTATATATTATATAAATTCAATATAAACAATTTTATTGATAATATTCTAATAATAATCAAAAAATAAATTAATAATCCATTAATAATAAGATAGATATTAATTAAAATATAATTACAAAACTTAAAATGATTCAGAAGCAAAGAAAAATATATTACTATATAATAACTTTTTGTTTTTGAATTTTTTCTTCTTTTAATAAGTTTATCTATATTTTTTTAATGAAAAATAATTTATATAAATTATATTTGTATAACTCATAATTTATTTTGTAATTAATATTTATATATAAATAAACAAATAAATAATTAAAATGAATATTTAAAATTATAATAAAAAAATGAGATTTATTATTTATTATTTATTATTTAGGGATACCGGTTTAATTTAAATTAGATCCATCTCACAAATAATTTATTTTGTAATTAATATATCTATAAAAATAAACTGATAAATAATTAAAATAAAAATTTAAAATTAGAATGAATAAAAATTAAAATGAGATTTAAGATTTATTATTAATGTATACCAGTGTATTAGTTTAAGTATTTAGAGGTTTTGTCGTTATGAGTTTAGCGATTTATATATTTAGGCTTTTAGTGGTTTATAGGTTTTATATTAAAAAATAAAATAACAAAAAAAATTTCACTAATTTGTTATCATTTTCATAGGTTATAACCTTTGAAAATATAATAATATATACAATTTATTTAAATGTGAATACAATATTTAGTTTTAATAATATTAATAATTATTTATCATATAAATAATTTTATTGAGAGATAATATAATAATGATCAAAAATTAAATTAATAAACTATTAATAAAAAGATAGATTTTAATTAAAAAATATTTACAAAACCCAAATTGATTCAAAATTAAAGTAAAATATATTACTGAATAATAATTTTTAATTTTTAAATTTCTACTTCTTTTATAAGCGTATATTTTTTTATTAAAAATAAATTAATTAAATTATATTTATCGCACTCATACTTTATTTTGTAATAAATATATCTATAAAAATAAACTAATAAATAATTAAAATGAATATTTAAAATTATAATAAATAGAAATAAAAATTAGATTTATTAATTATTAAGTAGTATATAGCAGTTTAATGGTTTATGTATTTAGGCATTATGGGGTTTGAAGTAGACTGATTTAAGTGTGTATGCATTTATTGGTTTATAGGATTTATTTAAGAAAAAAAAAATTTATTTTTATTATTTTTTGATATTTTAAAAGGTTATAACCTTTGAAAATATAATAATTTTTAAATTTTTTTTAAAAGTGAATAAATATGTTTTTATAATAATCATAATAATTATATATCATATCAATTCAATATAAACAATTTTATTGATAGAAGTTCTAATAATTATCAAAAAATAAATTAAAAATCTATTATGAATAAGATTGATATTACTTAAAATATAATATCAAAACCTAAAATGATTCAATAGCAAAGCAAAATATATTACTTAATATTAATTATTTGTTTTTAAATTTTTATTCTTTTTATAAGCTTATTTATTTTTTGATGAAAAATAATTTTTATAAATTATATTTTTAACTCATAATTTATTTTATAATTAAAATATATATATAAATAAAAAACTAAACAATCAAAATGAATTTTTTTAATTATAATGAAAACAAATAAAAATGAGATTTATTAATTATTATTTAGGGTCAACCCATTTAAACGATTATCTATATAGGTGTATCAGGATTTTGTAGTTTAGTGATTTAAGTGTTGAGGCATTTAGTGATTTATAAGTTTTATTTAAACAATGAAATAATAAAAAAAATATTTTTTTTGTTTTTTCACATGTTCAAATGTTATAATCTTTGAAAATATAATAATTTAAAAATTTTTTTCAAAAGTGAATACAATATTTAACTATAATAATTATTAAATCTATATATCATATAAATTAAATATAATTATTTTTATTGATAAATATTTTAATAATGATCAAAAAATAAATTAATAATCTATTATTAATAATTTAGATATCAATTAAAATATAATTGCAAAACTTAAAATGATTTAGAAACAAAGTAAAATATATTACTATATAATAATTTTTTGTTTTTAATTTTTTTTTTCTTTTAATAAGTTTATATATATTTTTTTGTTGAAAAATAATTTATATAAATTATATTTGACTAACTTATAATTTATTTTGTAATTAATATTTATATAAAAATAAACAAATAAATAATTAAAATGAATATTTAAAATTATAATGAAAAGAATAAAAATGAGATTTATTATTTATTATTTATTATTTAGGATATACCTGTTTAAAAAATTTATCTATTTAGTGTTTTCGAGATTTAGAAGTTATTGATTTAAGTATTTAGGCATTTAATGATTTAAGTATCTATCATATTAATAAACTATTATTAATATGATAGATATAAATTAAAATATAATTAAAAAACCTAAAATGATTCAAAATCAAAGTAAAATTTATTACAAAATAATAATTTTTTTTTAGTTTTTGCATCATTTTATAAGCTTATATATTTTTTTGTTGAAAAATAAATTATTTAATTTATATTTGTCACTCATAATTTATTTTGTAATTAATATTTCTATAAATTATTTAAATTATATTTAAGGTTTACGAGTTTAAAGGTTTAGGTATTTATGGGCTTCGGGGTTTAGGAGTTTAGAGTTTTATGTATTTTGGCATTTAATGGTCTATAAGTTTTATTTAAACAATGATAAAACAAAAAATTTATTTTTGTTATTTTTTCTAATTTTTGAAGGTTATAACCTTTGAAATATAATAATTTTTAAATTTTTTTTATATGTGAATACTATATTTAGTTATGATAATCTTAATAATTATATATCATGTTAATTTAAAATAAACAATTATATTGATAGATATTATATTAATGATCAAAAAATAAATTAATAAACTATTATTAATAAGATAGATATTTTTTAAAATATATTTGCAAAACGTAAATTTATTCAAAATCAAAGTAAAGTATAATAGTAAATAATAATTTTTTTGATGTTTTTCTTCTTTTTATAAGTTTATATTTTTGTTATTAAAACTAAATTATTAAAATTATATTTGTCTTCAACATAATTTATTTTTAATTTATAATTTTAGAAAAATAAACTAATAAATAATTAAAATGAATATTTAAAATTATAATGAATATAAATAAAATTGAGATTTATTAATTATTATTCAGGATATACTAGTTTAATGGTTTAAGTATTTATGTGTTTTGGGGTTTAGTGATTTAAGTGTTTAGGCCTTTAGTGATTTATAGTTTTTATTTAAAGAATAAAAAAATAAAAAATTAAATATTTTGATTTTTTTTTAATTTTTGAAGCTTATAACCTTTGAAAATATAATAATTTTTATTTTTTTAAATGTTAATATAATATTTAGTTATAATATTCTTAATAATTATATATAATGTAAACTCAATATAAATAATTTTATTTATAGATATTATAATAATTATCAATAAAAAATTAATAAACTATTATTAATAAGAATGATATAAATTAAAATATAATTGCAAAAACAAAAATGATTCAAACTCAAAATAAAATATATTACAAAATAATAAATTTTTGTTTTTAAATTTGCCTCTTTTTATAAGCATATATATTTTTTTTATAAAAAATAAATTATTTAAAATAGATATGTCCCACTAATAATTTATTTTGTAATTAATATTTCTATAAAAATAAACTGATAAATAATTAAAATAAAAATTTAAAATTACACTTAATAAAATTAAAATGAGATTTATGATTTATTATTAATGTATAGCAAATTAATAATTAAAGTATTTAAGAGTTTTGTCGTTTAGGAGTTTAGCGATTTATGTTTTTAGGCATTTAGTGGTTTGTAGGTTTTATTTAAACAATATAATAACAAAAAAAATTTTGGTAATTTTTTGTCATTTTCATATGTTATAACCTAGGAAAATATAATAATATTTAAAATTTTTTGAAATGTGAATACAATATTTCGTTATAATAATTTTAATAATTATATATCATATAAATTCAATATAAACAATTTTATTGATAGATATTATAATAATGATCAAAAATTAAATTAATAAACTATTAATAATAAGATAGATATTAATTAAAAGATATTTACAAAACCCAAATTGATTCAAAATTAAAGTAAAAAATATTATTGGATAATAATTTTTAATTTTCAAATTTTTACTTCTTTTATAAGTGTATATATTTTTTTATTAAAAATAAATTATTTAAATTATATTTGTCGCACACATAAATTATTTTGTAATAAATTTTTCTATAAAAATAAACTAATAATTAATTAAAATGAATTTATAAAATTATAATAAATTGAAATAAAAATTAGATTTCTTAATTATTAAGTAGTATATAGCGGTTTAATGGTTTATGTATTTAGGCATTACGGGCTTTAGAAGTTTAATGATTTAACTGTGTATGCATTTAGTGGTTCATAGGTTTTATTTAAAAATTAAAATAACAAAATATTTTTTTTATTATTTTTTTATATTTTCAAAGATTATAACCTTAGAAAATATAATAATTTTTAAATTTTTTTCAAATATGAATTCAATATTTAGTTATAATAATCATTATATTTATATATCATCTAAATTCAATATAGACAATTTTATTGATAGATATTCTAATAATGATCAAAAAATAAATTAATAATCTATTATTAATAAGATAGATATCATTTAAAATATAATTACAAAACCTATAATGATTCAGAAGCAAAGCAAATTATATTACTATTCAATAATTTTTTGTTTTTAATTTTTTTTTATTTTAATAAGTTTATCTATATTTTTTGATGAAAAATAATTTATATAAATTATATTTGTCTAACACATACTTTATTTTTTAATTAATATTTATATAAAAATAAACAAATAATTAATTAAAATGAATATTTAAAATTTTAATGAAAAAAAAATAAGATTTATTCTTTATTATTTAGGGTATACCAGTTTACTTTAAAGTATATCTGTCTCACTAATAATTTTTAAAGTTTTAATTAAAATGAATATTTAAAATGAATATTATTTTTTCTCATTTTTTAAGGTTATAACCTTTGAAAATATAATAATTTTTAACTTTTTTTCAAAAGTGAATATAATATTTAGTTATAATAATCATTATATTTATATATCATATAAATTCAATATAACCAATTTTATTGATAAATATTCTAATAATGATCAAAAAATAAATAAATAATCTATTATTAATAAGATAGATATCAATTAAAATATAATTACAAAACCTAAAATAATTCAAAAGCAAAGCAATTAATGTTTTTAGGCATTTAGTGGTTTGTAGGTTTTATTTAAACAATAAAATAAAAAAAATTTATAATTTTTTCTCATTTTCATAGGTTATAACCTTTGAAAATATATAATATTTAAAATTTTGTTAAATGTAAATATAATATTTTATTTATAATAATATTAAAAATTATATATCATATAAATTCAATATAAAGAATTTTATTGATAGATATTATAATAATGATCAAAAATTAAATTAATAAACTATTAATAAAAAGATAGAAATTAATTAAAAAATATTTACAAAACCCTAATTGATTCAAAATTAAAGAAAAATATATTACTGGATAATAATTTTAAATTTTTAAATTTTTACTTCTTTTATATGCGTATATATATTATTTCATTAAAAATAATTTATTTAAATTATATTTGTCGCACTCATAATATATTTTGTAATAAATATTTTTATAAAAATAAACTAATAAATAATTAAAATTAATATTTAAAATTCTAATAAATTGAAATAAAAATTAGATTTATTATTTATTATGTATTATATATCAGTTTAATGGATACTATATTTAGGCATTACGAGGTCTAGGAGTTTACTTATTTAATTGTGTATGCATTTAGTAGTTTATAGGTTTTATTTAAAAAATAAAAAAACAAAAAATTTATTTTTATTATTTTTTGATATTTCCAAAGGTTATAACCTTAGAAATATAATAATTTTTAAATTCTTTTCAAAAGTGAATTCAATATTTAGTTATAATAATCATTATATTTATATATCATATAAATTCAATATAAACTATTTTATTGATAAATATTCTAATAATGATCAAAAAATAAATTAATAATCTATTATTAATAGGATAGATATCAATTATAATATAATTACAAAACCTAAAATGATTCAGAAGCAAAGCAAAATATATTACTATATAATAATTTTTTGTTTTGTAATTTTTTTTTCTTTTAAAATGTTTATCTATATTATTTTGATGAAAAATAATTTATATAAATTATATTTGTGTAACTCATAATTTATTTTGTAATTAATATTTATATAAAAATAAACAAATACATAATTAAATTTGAATATTTAAAATTAAAATGAAAAAAAATGAGATTTATTCTTTATTATTAAGGATATACCGGTTTAATTTAAATTAGATCTGTCTCACTAATAATTTATTTTGTAATTAATATTTCTATAAAAATAAACTGATAAATAATTTAAATAAAAATAAAATTATACTAAATAATTACAATAATTTATTTTGTTTCTCTATCAACTCTAGAATGATTGCTAAAGCTCTAACCAAAATAATAGGAGCTTTTACTTTATCTCTATTATGTCTCATCATATTTGATGTTGAATCACTGGGCTATCAAAGATAATTTGACTCATGTATGCTAACAGACTAAACCAAAGTTGTACCCTTATGTGTTAAAATATCTAGTTGTTGAGGATGTTATTTATATTGATTATTGTAATTTCTTCTAAATGTCTCTTATGCGCACACTCAAAGCAATTTTTTTAAAACATAGTTCACCGCTAAAAAAATAACCACCTTTTAGCCTATTAGAACAAACTAGCCCCTGGGTGGTTTGAGCATGGCAAGAAGTATTGGCTCTCTTTCGATCAAGAATCAAAAAATTATTTTATTGGCATGTCTAAGCCTTTTTTTTATAACCTCATGTATATGAAAAGTATCATTTCTTTCTTTTTATATTAAAGGAGTTATGTATACAAGCTCAGAATACCCAAAAAGGTGTAAATGAATCATATTCAAATGTATAAAAGGTTTTAATCATTGCTCAAAATATTAGTCTTGCATATTGACACTTGAGGTCACAAATCAAAGGAAAAGCCATAGTGATATTTCTAATCCCAAGAATTTTAGCTATAGAAAGTTATAAAGAGTAGTACTCGAGCTTTAACTATTTCTAGGGTCATGACTTTTGCTCTTGAGGAATGTCCAAAGTTACAATCATTCCTAGTGCAATGACTTTGCAATATAAAGATAAAATGCACAAGCTATGGTCATATCAAATACTGTGACCCAGTATTATAGTGATTAAATATGTATTAATGATCATTCTTAGTGCCATAACAATATGTTCAATAGAGAGATACAAGTTATGGCATATTCTCATCGATATGATTTTGTGTTCTAGAGACAAAATATACAATTATGACCATTTCTAATGCTACAATAATCTAAAGCAATAAAGTGACTGAATCCATAACTCACCGCTTGAGTCATGACTTTGTGTTACATATACAAAAAGATAAATCTGTGACATTCCTAAAAGTTGTGAATTTCAATTTAAATTTAACACTTAGTCATTCGATTATAAAAGTGCAAAACATGAGATTTAGGATTAAGGGTTTATGGATTAGGGTTATAGTTTATGGTTTAAGGTTTAGGATTTAAAGTTTAGGGTTTATGGTTTTTTTTTGTTTTTTTTTTTGGAAAATACACACTTTATTTTTCATTTAGGCACACAACTTACAAGAGACTAAAAAGCTGACTAATTTAGGCTGACCCACCAAATCCTATGCACCTTACTGATTCCATGCATAAAATACATAAAAAAACATAATACCTAATAATTCCAAGCATATGAATACAACTAAAATCACCTGGCATTCCCAGAATTCAGAGTTGGTTGTGAGTCATTATGCACGACTGCGTCCTTTCCATTCGGATTTGTCCAAGCCTTTTGAAGGAACTTGAATGATGCACCATATTAAAACTATGCAAATATAAGATTGTGCATGTGTGTCACATGCAGCATCAAGCATTTGCATATGTCATTGCTATGCAATGGAATACATGTAAAACTGAATACCCATAAATCCACAAGTGCATATCTACGACACTTTGTCAATTCATTCTAACCTCTGAATTCAACATATTTTTGCTCCAATGATCCTCAAAAGATTATATCTTGGGTTAGAATGCTTCCTCCTCGAGCTCCAAGAAGTGGCTGTATGTTGCACCGACAAAATATCAAAAAATATGCATGCATCGGTGTGCATGTGTGAGGAGGTCCATCTCATAGTCTAATTATCTACGTGTACAACCAAGCTAGAATACAAGTAAAATTACAAAATGATATAAAGATGGGTCTTCTGCTCCCGGGAGTGTAGCATCGCCTAATCTGTATTTACAAAATGCATTAGTGGGCCCCACATAGAGATACTCATGGGTCCAGTTGCCCTCATTGCATGCTACATAGAGAACAGACAAGATTGTGTGTGTGAGTATGTCATGATCCGTATCTACAAGTACATGGTGCATACAAAGTCCAATATACAAATAAGACTACAAACATAAACTACAAGTTTGAATCTTTCGGTCCCGTGTGGCTTGTATGGACTACATTGCTTACTGGCCTAGCTTGGTGATGCATCAGATTTTGTCGGCTCTCCAATTAATCATGGATTACCCGCTACTCCTGTTGGGCGATGGTTGGGTGGACCTCTATGCTGCCTGATAGGGCTAGTGTGACCCACTCCTAGATACTCCTGGGTTTTGTCCCGAAAACTATGCTCGGTCTCATTAGTTTTCTAAAATTATCATCCCGTCTTGCTAGCGGGGACCTCTACAAGCTGGTCGCCCATTCTTCTGGCTGCATCCAAGACTAGCTGGCCCCTCTAAATCCTACACCAAAATGGACTAGAATATGTGCACGTGTGTACTGTGGTCCGTTGCTATGTGTGTGTGGTGCATTAGTATCAGGGTTTAGGAGTTTAGTAATTTAAGTATTTAGTTATTTTGTGGTTTATTGGTTTTATTTAAATAATTAAATAACAAAAAATTATTTTTATGATTTTTTCTCATTTTCAAGGTTATAACCATTTAAAATATTATAATTTTTAATTTTTTTCGTTAATACAATATTTAATTATAATAATCATAAAAATTAAATATCATGTAAATTCAATATAAATAATTTTATCGTTCGATATTATAATTTTGATCAAAAATTGATTAATAAACTATTATTAATAAGAGAGATATTAATTAAAATATATTTGCAAAACCTAAAACGATTCAAAATCAAAGTAAAATATATTACTAAATAATAATTTTTTATTTTTAAATTTTTGATTCTTTTTATAAGCTTATAAATTTTTTTGATTAAGATAAATTATTTAAATTATATTTGTCTCATTCATACTTTTATTTTGCAATTAATATTTCTATAAAAATAAACAAATATATAATTAAAATGAATATTAAAATTATAATAAATACAAATAAAAATGAGATTTATGATTAATTATTTAGGGTATGCCGATTAAATGGTTTAAGTAATTAAAAGTTTAGGAGTTTAGTGATTTAAGTGTTTAGGCATTTAATAGTTTATATGTTTTATTTAAATAATAAAATAACAAAAAAATTATATTTCAAATTTTTTATCAATTTTGAAAGTTATAACCTTTATAAATATAATAATTTTTAAATTTTTTTTAAATGTGAATACAATATTTAGTTATAATAAACTTAATAATTATATATCAAGTAAATTAAAAATAAACAGTTTTATTGATAGATATTAATAAACTAAATATAAATATAAATATAACAATGATCAAAAAATAAATTAATAAACTATTATTTATTGATAGATATTTATATATTATTTATAAATACTTAAACCTTTAAAGATGAATTAAAGGTTTAAGTATTTAATGGTTTTGGGGTTTGGGTTTAGGAGTTTAATGATTTAACCGTTTAGGCATTTGGTAGTTTATAGGTTTTATATAAACAAGAAAATAACAAAAAATTTATTTTTGTGATTTTATCTCATTTTCAAAGATGATAACCTTTAAAAATATAATAATTTTTAAATTATTTTCAAATGTAAATATAATATTTAGTTATAATAATCTTTATAATTATATATCATGTAAATTCAATATAAACAATTTTATTGATAAATATTCTAATAATGATCAAAAAATAAATTAATAATCTATTATTAATAAGAAAGATATCAATTAAAATATAATTACAAAACCTAAAATGATTCAGAAGCAAAGCAAAATATATTACTATATAATAATTTTTTTTTTGAAAATTTTTTTTCTTTTAAAAAGATTATCTATAATTTTTTGATGAAAATAATTTATATAAATTATTTTTGTCGAGATCAATTTATTTTGTAATTAATATTTATATATAAATAAACAATAAATAAATAAAATGAATATTTAAAATTATAATGCAAAAAAATAAGATTTATTATTTATTATTTGGGGATACTGTTTTAATTTAAATTAGATCTGTTTCACTAATAATTTTTTTTGTAATTAATATTTCTATAATAATAAACTGTTAAATAATTAAAATAAAAATTTAAAATTATACTAAATAAAATTTAATATGAGATTTATGATTTATTATTACTGTATACCAGTTTAATGGTTTAAGTATTTAAAGGTTATTCATTTAGGATTTAGCAATTTATGTTTTTAGGCTTTTAGTGGTTTATACGTTTTATTTAAAAAAATAAAATATCAAAAAAAATTGCTATAATTATTTCTCATTTTCATAGGTTATAACCTTTGAAAATATAATAATTTTAAATTTTTTTAAAAATATGAATACAATATTTAGTAATAATAATCATTATAATTATATATAATATAAACTAAATATAAACAATTTTATTGATAGATATGATATCAATTATCAAAAAATAAATTAATATGTTATTATAATATGATAGATATAAATTAAAATTTATTAAAAAACCTAAAATGATTCAAAAACAATGTAAAATTTATTACTAAATAATAATTTTTGTTTTTTAGTTTTTGTTCTTTTTATAAACTTATATTTTTTTTGATGAAAAATAAATTATTTAAATTATATTTGTATCACTCATTATTTATTTTGTAATTAATATTTCAATATATTATTTAAATTATATTTAAGGTTTACGAGTTTAAAGGTTTAGGTATTTAGTGGCGTTGGGGTTTAGGAGTTTAAAGATTTATGTGTTGAGGCATTTAATGGTTTATAAGTTTTATTTAATCAATGATATAACAAAAAATTTATTTTTGTTATTATTTATCATTTTTAAAGGTTATAACATTTGAAGATATAATAATTTTTAAATTTTTTTTATATGTGAATACTATATTTAGTTATGATAATCTTAATAATTATATATCATGTAATTTCAATATAAACAATTATATTGATAGATATTATATTAATGATCAAAAAATAATTTAATAAACTATTATTAATAATAAAGATTTTATTTAAAATATATTTGCAAAACTTAAATTTATTCAAAATCAAAATAAAATATATTACTAAATAATAATTTTTTTGATGTTTTGCTTCTTTTTATACGTTTATATTTTTTTTATTAAAAGTAAATTATTTAATTTATATTTGTCTTCCTCATAATTTATTTTTAATTTATAATTCTATAAAAATAACTAATAAATAATAAAAATGAATATTTAAAACTATTATGAATACAAATAAAAAACAGATTTTTTATTTATTATTTAGGATATACTCGTTTAATGGTTTAAGTATTTAGGTGTTTTGGGGTTTAGTAATTTAAGTGTTTAGGCCTTAAGTGAATTATAGTTTATATTTAAAGAATGAAAAAATTAAAAATTAAATTTTTTGATTATTTTTTAATTTTTGAAGGTTATAACCTTTGAAAATATAATAATTTTTAATTTTTTTAAAATGTGAATATAATATTTAGTAATAATAATCTGAATAATTATATATAATGTAAACTCAATATAAATAATTTTATTAATACATATTATAATAATAATCAATAAAAAATTAATAAACTATTATTAATAAGAATGATATAAATTAAAATATAATTACAAAATTAAAAATGATTCAAAATAAAAATAAAATATATTACAAAATAATAAATTTTTGTTTTTAAAATTGTGCCTCTTTTTATAAGGATATATTTTTTTTGATGAAGAATTAATTATTTATATTAAATCTGTCTCCCTAATAATTTATTTTGTAATTAATATTTCTATAAAAATAAACTGATAAATAATTGAAATACAAATTTAAAATTATACTTAATAAAAATTAAATTGAGATTTATGATTTTTTTAATGTACACCTGTTTAATGGTTTAAGTATTTAGAAGTTTTGTCATTTTGAAGTTTAGCAATTTATATTTTTAGGAATTTAGTGGTTTATAGGTTTTATTTAAACAATAAAATAACAAAAAAAAATTGTAATTTTTTTTCATTTTCATAGTTTATAACCTTTGAAAATATAATAATATTTAAAATTTTTTGAAATGTGAATACAATATTTATTTATGTTAATATTAATAATTATATATCATATAAATTCAATATAAACAATTTTATTGATAGATAATATAATAATGATCAAAAATTCAATTAATAAATTATTAATAATAAGATAAATATTAATTAAAAAATATTTACAATACCCAGATCGATTCATGATTAAACTATAATATATTAATGTATAATAATTTTTTATTTTTAAATTTTTACTTCTTTTATAAGCGTATATATTTTTTTTAATCAAAAATAAATTATTAAAATTATATTTGTCACACTCATAATTTATTTTGTAATAAATATTTTGTAAAAATAAACTAATAATAATTAAAATCAATATTTAAAATTATAATAAATAAAATAAAAATTAGATTTATTAATTATTAAATTGTATATAGCGGTTTAATGGTTTATGTATTTAGGAGTTTTCGGATTTACCTATATATGCATTTAGTGGTTTATATGTTTTATTTAAAAAATAAAATAACAAAAAATTTATTTTTGGTATTTTTTGATATTTTCAAAGGTTATAACCTTTGAAAATACAATAAATTTTAAATTTTTTTCTAAAGTGAATACAATCTTTAGTTATAATAATCATTATATTTATATATCATATAAATTCAATATATACAATTTTATTGATAAATATTCTAATAATGATCAAAAAATCAATTAATAATTTATATATAATAAGATAGATATCAATTAAAATATAATTACAAAACCTTAAATAATTCAGAAGCAAAGCAAAATATATTACTATATAATAATTTTTTGTTTTGAATTTTTTTTGTTTTAAAAATTTTATCTATATTTTTTTAATGAAAATAATTTATATAAATTATATTTGTCTAACTCATAATTTATTCTGTAATTAATTTATTTATAAAAATAAACAAATAAATAATTAAAATGAATATTTAAAATTATAATGAAAAAAAATGAGATTTATTATTTATTATTTAGGGATACCGGTTTAATTTAAATTAGATATTTCTCACTAATAATTTATTTTGTAATTAAATTCTATAAAAAAAATTGATAAATATTTAAAATAAAATTTTAAAATTATACTGAATAAAATTTAAAATGAGATTTATGATTTATTATTACTGTATACCAGTATAATTGATTAAGTATTTAGACGTTTTTTCATTTAGGATTTTAGTGATTTATGTTTTTAGGCTTTTAGTGGTTTATACGTTTTATTTAACAAAATAAAATATCAAAAAAAATTTCTATAATTTTTTCAGTTTTTCATAGGTTATAACCTTTAAAAATATAATAATATTTAAAATTTTTTGAAATGTGAATACAATACATAGTTATAATAATATTAATAATTATATATCATATAAATTAAATATAAATAATTTTATTGATATATATTATAATAATGATCAAAATTAAATTTATAAACTATTGATATTAAGATAGATATTAATTAAAAAATAATTACAAAACCCAAATTGATTCAAAATTATAGTAAAATAAATTTATGGAATTCAATTTTTAATTTTTAAATTTTTACTTCTTTTATAAGCATATATATTTTTTAAATTATATTTGTCGCACTCATAATTTATTTTGTAATAAATATTTCTATAAAAATAAATTAATAAATAATTAAAATGAATATTTAATATTATAATAAAAAGAATTAAAATTAGATTTATTAATTATTAAGTAGTATATAGTGGTTTAATGGTTTATGTATTTTGGCATTACGGGGTTTAGGAGTTTACTGATTTAACTGTGCATGCATTTAGTGGTTTATAGGTGTTATTTAAAAAAAATAACAAGAAATTAATTTTTTTTATTTTTTGATATTTTCAAAGGTTATAACCTTTGAAAATATAATAATTTTTAAATTTTTTACAAAAGTGAATACAATATTTAGTTATAATAATTATTATATTTATATATCATATAAATTCAATATAAAAAATTTTATTGATAAATATTCTAATAATGATAAAATAATAAATTAATCATCTATTATTAATAAGATATATATCAATTAAAATATAATTACAAACCCTAAAATGATTCAGAAGAAAAGCAAAATATTTTACTATATAATAATTTTTTGTTTTGAAATTTTTTTCTTTTAAAAAGTTTATCAATAATTTTTAGATGAAAAATAATTTATATAAATTTAATTTGTCTAACTCAATTTATTTTGTAATTACTATTTATATAAATAAACAAATAAATAATTTAAATGAATATTTAAAATTATAATGAAAAAAAATGTGATTTATTATTTATTATTTAAGGTACAGTGGTTTAAAATGATAATCAATTTAGGGTTTTCGAGATTTATGAATTTTTGATTTAAGTATTTAGGCATTTAGTGGTTTATAGGATTTATTTAAACAAAGAAATAACAAAAAAATTATTTTTGTTATTTTTCACATTTTCTGAGGTTATAACCTTTGACAATATAATAATTTTAAAATTTTTTAAAAATGTCAATACAATATTTAGTAATAATAATCATTATAATTATATATAATATAAACTAAATATAAACAATTTTATTGATAGATATGATATCAATTATCAAAAAATAAATTAATATATTATTATTATTATGATGGATATAAATTAAAATATAATTGCAAAACCTAAAATTATTCAAAATCCAAGTAAAATTTATTACTAAATAAATATTTTATTTTTTAAATTTTTACTTCTTTTTATATGATTATATATTTTTTTAAAATTAAATTATTATTATTATATTTTTGTGACTAATTATTTATTTTGTAATTAATATTTATATAAAAAATAAACTAATAAATATTTAAAATAAATATTTAAAATTATAATGAATACAAATTAAAATGAGATTTAAGATTTATCATTGCTGTATATGTAATTAATTTTTTGATAATCTATTTGTATAAACAAATATTTTTTCTTTTTTAATATTTTCATGTAAGTGCAGGAAAGGAAATTTTAATAGGCCGGGGATGCAGCAGTAGCACAATAATGCAGGTCTCGCTGACCGGATTGCATGCCGAAATTGGAGCAGAGCCTGACCCGTCTCATGATCCGACCCACTCCGGTTAAATGAACCGAGAGAAATTTTAATATAAAATGTTTTGTAATTTTATTTTCGGGTGGCTATTTTTTGGACCCATTGAACTGTTCATCATCTCTCTCTCTTCTCCATGTGCGATTTATCACGACTATTTTGTGTGCTGCATACTGTAAGACATTTATGTTGCTTTAATCTATAACACAAAAGCATTTTCTGGTGGATTTAGCTAGTCGTACTGAGAGACTAGTGAACCACATTATTTTGGGCATTTATTTCTCGTTTTTTGATTCTATCATGGATGGTTGCTGAATTGGGATATATATATTGCTTGTTTTCTGTTGTTTCTGTGTTTCTGTATCTCAATCTCACTACTGTGGAAGCACAATTGCCCAACAATTATATATGGTATACCGGTTTCAAAATCAATTATTTAGGGGTTTTGTCGTTTAGGAGTTAAGCAATTTATGTTTTTAGGCATTTAATTGTATATAGGTTTTATTTATATAATATAAATAAAAAAATTGTTTTTTGATTTTTTTTAAATTTTCAAAGGTTATAACCTTTAAAAATAAAATAATTTTTAAAATCTTTTGAAATGTGTATACCATGTATAATTATATTAATCTTATTAATTATATTTCATTTAAATTCAATATAAATAATTTTAATGATAGATATTATAATAATGATCAAAAATTAAATTAATAAACTATTATTAATACTATAAATATTAATTAAAATATATTTACATAACACAAAATAATTCAAAATCAAATAAAAATATATTACTGAATAATAATATTTAATTTTTAAATTTTTCCATCTTTTTATAAACTTATATTTTTTTATGATTAAACATAAATAATATAAATAATATCTCTCTCACTCAAAATTTATTTTGTGATTAATTTTTCTAAAAAATTAAAATATAAATAATTAAAATAAATATTTAAAATTAGAATAAAGAGAAATAAAAATGAGATTTATTATTTATTAAGTAGTATACAGCTGTTATAAGGTTTATGTATTTAGGGGTTTCGGGTTATATGAGCTACTGATTTAAGTAGGTAAACATTTAGTGGTCTATAGCTTTTATTTAAGAAAGAAATAACAAAAAATTTATTTTTTGTATTCTTTCTCATTTTTTAAGATTAAAACCTTTGAAAATATAATAATTTTTTTATTTTTTTCAAAAGTGAATACAATAGATATTTATAATAATAATAATTATTATATGTCATATAAATTCAATATAAACAATTTTATTCATAGATATTCTAATAATTATCAAAAAATAAATAAAAAATTTATTATGAATAAGATTGATATTACTTAAAATATAATATCAAAACCTAAAATGATTCAAAAGCAAAGCAAAATATATAACTTAATAATAATTATTTGGTTTTAAATTTTTATTCTTTTTATAAGCTTATCTATTTTTTTGATGAAAAATAATCTTTACAAATTATATTTTTAACTCATAATTTATTTTATTATTAATATATATATAAATATAAAACTTATCAATCAAAATAAATTTTTGTAATTATAATGAAAACAAATAAAAATGTTATTTATTAATTATTATTTAGGGTATCCCGGTTTAAAATATTTTCTATATCGGGTTATCGGAATTTTGTAGTTTAATGATTTAAGTATCTAGGCATTTGGTGATTTATAGGTTTTATTTAAACAATGAAATATCAAAAAAAAATTATTTTTTTTCACATGTTCAATGGTTATAATCTTTGAAAATATAAAAATTTTAAAACTTTTTTCAAAAATGAATACAATATTTAGTTATAATAATTATTAAATTTATATATCATATAAATTCAATATAAATATTTTTATTGATACATATTCTAATAATGATCAAAAAAAATATTAATCTATTATTAATAAGTTAGATATCAATTAAAATATAATTACAAAACCTAAAATGATTCAGAAACAGAGCAAAAAATATTACTATATAATATTTTTTTGTTTTTAAATTTTTTCTTCTTTTATTAAGTTTATCTATATTATTTTGTTGAAAAATAATTTATATAAATTATATTTGTATAAATTATAATTTATTTTGTAATTAATATTTTTATAAAAATAAATAAATAAATAATTCAATTGAATATTTAAAATTATAATGAAAATAATAAAAATAAGATTTATTATTTATTATTTAGGATATACATGTTTAAAAAATTTATCTATTTAGGGTTTTCGAGATTTAGAAGTTATTGATTTAAGTATTTAGGTATTTAATGGTTTATAGGTTTTATTCAAACAATGAAATAACAAAAAATTAATTTTTGATATTTTTTCAAATTTTCAAAGGTTATAACATTTGAAAATATAATAATTTTAAAATTTTTTAAAAATGTGAATACAATATTTAGTAATAATAAATATTATAACTATATATAATATAAATTAAATATAAACAATTTTATTGATATATATTATATCAATTATCAAAAAATATATTAATAAACTATTATTAATATGATAGATATAAATTAAAATATAATTAAAAAACCTAAATAATTCAAAATCAAAGTAAAATTTATTACTAAATAATAATTTTTTTTTTAGTTTTTGCATTATTTTATAAGCTTATATGTTTTTTTGATAAAAAATATATTATTTAAATTATATTTGTATTACTCATAATTTATTTTGTAATTAATATTTATATAAATTATTTAAATTATATTTTAGGTTCACGAGTTTACAGATTTAAGTATTTAGGGGCTTCGGGGTTTAGGAGTTTAGATATTTATATATTTAGGCATTTAATGGTTTATAAGTTTTATTTAAACAATGATATAACAAAAAATTTATTTTTGTTATTTTTTCTCAGTTTTGAAGGTTTTTAAACTTTGAAAATGTATCAATTTTTAAATTTTTTGTATATGCGAATACTGTATTTAATTATGATAATCTTAATAATTATATATCATGTAAATTCATTATAAACAATTATATTGAAATATATTATAATAATGATCAAAAAATAAATTAATAAACTATTATTAATAAGATAGATATTATTTTAAATATATTTGCAAAACGTAAATTTATTCAAAATCAAAGTAAAATATATTACAAATAATACTTTCTTTGATGTTTTGCTTCATTTTATAAGTTTATATTTTTGTTATTAAAAGTAAATTATTTAAATTATATTTGTCTGCCTCATAATTAATTTTTAATTTATAATTCTATAAAAATAAACTAATAAATAATTAATATGAATATTTAAAATTATAATAAATACAAATATAATAGAGATTTATTATATATTATTCAGGATATACATGTTTAATGGTTTAAGAATTTAGGTGTTTTGGGGTTTAGTGATTTAAGTGTTTAGGCCTTTAGTGATTTATAGTTTTTATTTAAAGAATGAAAACATAAAAAATTTAACTTTTTGATTTTTTTTAATTTTTTAAGGTTATAACCTTTGAAATTATAATAATTTTTAATTTTTTTTAAATGTGAATATAATATTCATTAATAATAATCTTAATAATTTTATATAATGTAAACTCAATATAAAGAATTTTATTAATAGATATTATAATAATGATCAATAAAAAATTAATAAACTATTATTAAAAAGAATGATATAATTTAATATATAATTGCAAAATCTAAAATGATTCAAAATAAAGATAAAATATATAACTAAATAATTAATTTTTGTTTTTAAAATTTTGCCTCTTTTTATAAGGATATATTTTTTTTTGATGAAAAATAAATTATTTAAAATAGATATGTCTCACTAATAATTTATTTTGTAATTAATATTTCTATAACAATAAATTGATAAATAATTAAAATAAAAATTAAAAATTATACTTGATAAAAATTAAATTGAGATTTATGATTTTTTATTAATGTACACATGTTTAATAGTTTAAGTATTTAAAGGTTTTGTAGTTTAGGAGTTTAGCAATTTATTTAATTTTTAGGCTTATTGCGGTTTATAGGTTTTATTTAAAAAAATAAAATAACAAAAAAAATTTCGATAATTTTTTATCATTTTCATAGGTTATAACATTTGAAAATATAATAATAATTAAAATTTTTTGAAATTTTAATACAATATTTTGTTATAATAATATTTATAATTATATATCATATAAATTCAATATAAACATTTTTATTGATAGATATTATAATAATGATCAAAAATTAAATTTATAAACTATTAATATTAAGATAGATATTAATTAAAAAATATTTACAAAACCCAAATTGATTCAAAATTAAAGTAACTTATATTACTCGATAATAATTTTTAATTTTTAAATTTATACTTCTTTTATAAGCGTATATTTTTATTAGATAAATAATATATTATTTAAATTATATTTTTCCCACTCATAATTAATTTTGTAATAAATATTTCTAAATAAATACACTAATAAATATTTAAAATGAATATTTAAAAATATAATAAATAGCAATAAAAAATAGATTTATTAATTATTAAGTAGTATTTAGCGGTTTTATGGTTTATGTATTTAGGCATTACGTGGTTTTGGACTTTACTAATTTAACGTTATATGCATTTAGTAGGGCTGCACATGGGACTCGGAGATTCGCGACCCGACCCGAAGTCTGGTCCCGAAAGAATTGAGGCTGAAAAAATCCGTTGACTTTGACTATTCCCGTCCCGTTCTATCATGTATTTTTTATTTTGTGATGGTTTCTGATCTTTAGCAATATCCATCCCGAGAACCGACCCATCCTAAAAAATCGATACTAGAAACATGAATATATATATATATATATATATATATATATATATATATATATAACATGAAGATGCCTCCAATTCCGCCACTACCCATCCAATTCTGATGCACCTATTGCTATTCCGATGAGTTCCAGGCCACCTCATGTCTTTCCAGCCTTCTTTAGTTAGGTCCAACCCTTGTTCGTCACACTTCTGGTTGCCTCCAACGTGTCCCAGATGCCACCAGCCTTTTGGTTTGTTTTTTTGATGAGAATTGAGTGATTAATTATTATTATTATTATGTGTCTCAGTCATTTTTGTTGAGTATTGGTTGTGGTGTTGTGGTTGGGCCGAATGAGTGGGCAGAATGTGTTACAGTCAGTTTTGTAGAGCTTGCTTGTTTGAAATATTTATAAATATTAATGCTTAACATATCATATTAATTAATGGCAATGCAGATGGCACAATCCAGCAGTAAACGAAAAATACAATATATTGAAGATGATCACATCTCAAATGATCAAAGTACTGGTAAATCCAATCATCATCCTTTCAAGAACCCTCCTATTGTTACGGCAGGTTCTTGAATTCCAATTGTAAAAGAAAGTAAAGTACATTTGAACCTCAAGCTCATAAAAAGTATATGTCTGCTGTTTGGGAAACTTATGAGATATTAGTTGATTCAGAGGGAAATGATACTGGTAGGGGTGCTTGTATATGGTGTAGGAAAGAATATTTCCCAAAAAGTGATCTAGGTATTTCAGGTTTATAGAAATACTTGAGAGAGACGTGTAGGAAATTTCCACCCAAAAAAAGAATTAATAGAAGCTCACAAAGGTAAAGAAAAGTCAGAATCTTTGTTGAGAGGGATGATTTTAAGAAGTTTTGTGAAGTTAGTGTGGCTCAATTTAAAATTCCATCTAGGTTCTCTATGTTGAGGAATTGTTATTTCTTTGTTTGTGAAGGAAAAGAAGAAATTATTTGATAGTATATCATCTCATTGTTGTAGAGTTTCATTGACTACTGACACTTTGACTAGCATTCAAAATTTGTCTTATATATGTTCAACTGTTAATTTCATTGATTATCAATGGAATATAGATAAAAGGCTTTTGAATTTTTTGTAATTAAATGTCATTTTGGAGTTAATATTAGAAATGTTATTGAGTTTTGCATGAATGAATGGGGTTTGAGAAAATTGATGTGCATTACTATTGACAATGCATCAAATAATGATGTTGCAGTTGAACAATTGAAAAAAAAGCTTGTGAAGAAAAGTTTTGTATCTTTAAGAGGCGAACATTTTCATATGAGATGTTGTGCTAATATCATAAACTTAATTTTCAGAGATGTCATTGCAGTAGTTGAGGGTGCTATTAAAAAAATTAGATGTGTGGTGAAATATGAGAGGAGCACTTCTAAAAGATTAGATATGTTTAAGTTATGTGCTGAAGAAGCAAACTTGACATATGAATCTTCATTGCATTTAGATTATCCTACAAGATAAAATTCAACTTATTTGATGCTACAAACTGATATAAAATATCAAAAAGAATTTGATAAGTTGGAGGACAAAGACAAAAGCTTTTAGAAGGAGTTTGGTTCAAAGGTTCCAACTGAGAGAGACTGAACAAACGCCAAAATTTTGGCTGGTTTCTTCAAAACTTTTTATGAGGTAACTTGTAAATTTTCTGGCTCATAATATTCTACCTCTAGTGTTTATTTTTTTCAGATTATTCGAATTTTGAAAAAAATTGATCTTTGTGAAAATAGTAGAGATACAATTGTGTCTGAAATAGGTATGAAAATGAGGCATAAATTCAAAAAATATTGGGGTTCTCTTCAGTCAACAAATATTATGCTTTTTGTAGCAGTAATGTTGGATTCTAGATATAACTCAAATATCTCAACGTTAAGTACACTTAGCATTATGGAGAGAAATTGGCTAAAAATTTGGTTAAAAAGATTATAAATGCTTTAAATGAGATGATGTATGATTATAAAGATTTAAATGAAGATGAATCAAAAGAAGATGATTTCTCTTCTACTGTGTTGAAGATAAATGATGATTTCTTTGATGGTAGTGATACTTATGTTGATGATTTTTTTTGTCCAATTGGAGAAAGAACAAGAAGTTGCAGATTTGGAAGAGTTGGATAGGTACTTGGAGGACAACTTGAAAAAAATAGAATTGATTTTGATCTTTTAAACTGGTGGAATGTAAATGAGGTTAGGTATCCTTCTTTGGAAAATGTAGCAAGGGATGTATTTGCTATCCGAGCATCTACTTTAGCCTACGAATCTACATTAAGCAATGAGGTGAGAACTTTTGATAAATTTAGGAGTTCTTTAAAACCTATTGTAGCTGAAGTTCTCATATGTCTACAAGAGTGTTTGAGAAGCTCAAACAAACGTATTGAAATTGAAGAATTAGTTCAAGACCTTGATGATAATGAATCAGGTTAGTATACAAATCTTGTAAATTTTAATTTCACTTTTACTTATTTTATTCATTCAATTTAATAAAAATAGGGTTCAATTACAATTTTTAGAGGGGTCACAAGATCCAAATATTCTTCCAACTATAGTTGGCCAACTAAATTTGGAATGGGTGTATTAAATTTTATAAGGTAATATTTTGTTTTTTTATTACTCTTTCATCTTATAAATTTATGTCTAAATGATTAACACGTTTTCATCTCTGGTTGTCCTTCTACAGTGGAGGAAGAAAAGGGAGGAGTTATAGAAGAGATAATTAATTGGGTTTGGATTTTCGTTGCTGTTTCGGGACGGACCTTTGAAATGATTATTATCATAGTTGTTATTAGTTGTATCTTTTTTTGTTATATTAAGCTGCTTAATTTTAGCAATTACATAAGTAGTAATTGCTGCTACTAATGTTTGTGGTCATCTTTAGCTGTTCCTTAATATTTTAAGTAATTGCCTAAAAAATGTAGTATTGCTATTATGATTAACTTTCACTCTGCTGAACATAGCCAACTTGTGAAAAAACAAGGAACAATTATTAAGCACACAACTCGTTCCCGTTCTATTTAACATTTCTATCCTTTTCTAAACATCAAAGCTTTTGACAAGGTAATGGAACTCATTTGCGGTATTCAGCCTATTTGAAAAAATAAAATTGGCCCAATTTGAGTTTGAAAGATACATAACTAAGGAATGATAAATGGTACAACAAAAGGTATCGACATGAACTAACTTGGCCGGTTTGAAGAAAATAAATTGAAAAAAATATCGAACTCCATTCCGTCTCGGAACCGTTTTATCCTACGCAAAATTCCCGATCTCCGTCCCATCCCCTCTCGATATTTTCAACCTATGGGATGGGTCTGGATCTTTAAAAAAAATCTTAGAACTATGGGAAGGGACAGAATATTTGTAATCCCCATCCCGTCCCGTCCCATGAGCACCCCAAGCATTGAGTGGTTTATAGGTTATATTTAAAAAATAAAAGAACAAAAAATTTATTTTTATTATTTTTTGATATTTTCAAAGGTTATAACCTTTGAAAATATCAAAATTTATAAATTTTTTTCAAATGTGAATACAATATTTAGTTATACTAATCATTATATTTAAATATTATATAAATTCAATATAAACAATTTTATTGATAAATATTCTAATAATACTCAAAAAATAAATTAATAATTCACTAATAATAAGATAGATATTAATTAAAATATAATTACAAAACTTAAAATGATTCAGAAGCAAAGAAAAATATATTACTATATAATAATTTTATGTTTTTGAATTTTTTTTTCTTTTAATAAGTTTATCTATATTTTTTTGATGAAAAATAATTTATATAAATTATATTTGTTTAACTCATAATTTATTTTGTAATTAATATTTATATATAAATAAACAAATAAATAATTAAAATGAATATTTAAAATTATAATAAAAAATATGAGATTTATTATTTATTATTTATTATTTATTATTTAGGGATATGGGTTTAATTTAAATTAGATCCGTCTCACTAATAATTTATTTTATAATTAATATTTGTATAAAAATAAACTGATAAAGAATTAAAATAAAAATTTAAAATTATACTGTATAAAAATTAAAATGAGATTTAAGATTTATTATTAATGTATACCAGTTTAATAGTTTAAGTATTTAGAGGTTTTATCATTAGGAGTTTAGTTATTTATGTTTTTAGGCTTTTAGTGGTTTAAGGTTTTATATAAAAAAATAAAATAACAAAAAAATTTCAATAATTTTTTATCATTTTCATAGGTTATAACCTTTGAAAATATAATAATATTTATAATTTTTTGAAATGTGAATACAATATTTAGTTTTAATAATATTAAAAATTATATATCATATAAATTCAATATAAACAATTTTATTGATAGATAATATAATAATGATCAAAAATTAAATTAATAAACTATTAATAACAAGATAGATATTAATTAAAAAATATTTACAAAACCCAAATTGATTCAAAATTAAAGTAAAATATATTACTGGATAATAATTTTTAATTTTTAAATTTCTACTTCTTTTATAAGCGTATATATATTTTTTGATTAAAAATAAATTATTTAAATTATATTTGTTGCACTCATAATTTATTTGTAATAAATATTTCTATAAAATAAACTTATAAATAATTAAAATGAATAGTTAAAATAATAATAAATGGAAATAAAAATTAGATTTCTTAATTATTAAGTAGTATATAGTAGTTTATATAAATTAATAACTTTTTTGTTTAATAACATTTTTATTTCATATTTTTTAAAAGTTTTTTTAAATATTTTTTATATAAATTTTTCATATTTTGATAAGAAATCAAAATATATTACTATATAATAATTTTTTGTTTAGAAAAATTTTTTTTTTTTAAAGTTTATCCATATTTTTTTGATGAAAATTAATTTATATAAATTATAATTGTCTAACTCATAATTTATTTTTTAATTAATATTTATATAAAAATAAATAAATAAATAATTAAAATGAATATTTAAAATTATAATTAAAAAAATATTTATTGAGATTTATTCGTTAGTATTTTAGGTATACCAGTCTAATTTAAATTAGATCTATCTCACTAATAATTTATTTTATAATTAATATTTCTATAAAAATAAACTAATAAATAATTAAAATAAAAATTTAAAATTATACTAAATAAAAATTAAAATGAGATTTATGAATTATTATTAATGTATACCAGTTTAATATTTTAAGTATTTAGAGGTTTTTTCGTTTATGATTTAGTGATTTATGTTTTTAGGCATTTAGTAGTTTATAGGTTTTATTTAAACAATGAATTAACCAAAAAATTATATTTGAAATTTTTTCACATTTTCAAAGGTTATAACCTTTGAAAATATAATAATTTTAAAATTTTTTTAAAATGTGAATACAATATTTAGTAATAATAATCATTATAATTATATATAATATAAACTAAATATAAACAATTTTATTGATAGATATGATATAAATTATCAAAAAATAAATTAATATGCTATTATTAATAAGATAGATATAAATTTAAATATAATTGCAAAACCTAAAAATATTCAAAATCGAGGTAAAAATATTACTAAATAATAATTCTTTTTTTAGTTTTTGCTTCTTTTTATACGTTTATATTTCTTTTTTATAAAAAATAAATTATTTAAATTATATTTGTATCACTCATAATTTATTTCGTAATTAATATTTTAATAAATTATTTAAATTATATTTAAGGTTTACTTGTTTAAAGGCTTAAGTATTTAGGGGCTGTTGTGTTTAGGACTTTAGAGGTTTAAGTGTTTAGGCATTTCGTGGTTTATAAGTTTTATTTAAACAATGATATAACAAAAAATTTATTTTTATTATTTTTTTAATTTTTGAAGGTTTAACCTTTGAAAATATAATAATTTTTAAATTTTTTTCAAATGTAAATATAATATTTATTTTTAATAATATTAATAATTATAAGTCATTTAAATTCAATGTAAATAATTACATTGCTAGATATTATAATAATGATGAAAAAAAATGTAATAAACTATTATTAATAAGATAGATATTAATTAAAATATATTTGCAAAATTTAAATTTATTCAAAATCAAAGTAAAATAAATTACTTAATAATAATTTATTTAATCTTTTACTTTTTTTATAACTTTATATTTTTGTTATAATAAATAAATGATTTAAATTAATTTGTCTTACTCATAATTTATTTTGTAATTTATAATTTTATAATAATAAACTAATAAATAATTAAAATAATTATTTAAAATTATAATGAATATAAATAAAATTGAGATTTATTATTTATTATTCAAGATATAATGGTTTATTGGTTTAAGTATTTAGGTGTTTTTGGGTTCAATAGTTTAATGATTTAAGTGTTTAGACCTTTAGTGATTTATAGTTATTATCTAAAGAATTAAAAAACAAAAAATTTAATTTTTTAAATTTTTTTAATTTTTGAAGGTTGTAACCTTTGAAAATATAATAATTTTAAATTTTTTTAAATGTGAATATGATATTTAGTTATAATAATCTTAATAATTATATATTATGTAAACTAAATATAAATAATTTTATTAATAGATATTATAATAATGATCAATAAATAAATTAATAAACTAGTATTAATAAGAATGATATAAATTAAAATATAATTGTAGAATCTAAAATGATTCAAAATAAAAATAAGATATATTACAAAATAATAATTATTTATTTTTAAAAATGTGCCTTTTTTATAAGCATTTTTTTAAAGAAAAATTATTTAAACTATATATGTCGCACTAATAATTTATTTTGTAATTAATATTTCTATAAAAATAAACTGATAAATAATTAAAATGAATATTTAAAATTATAATGAATACTAATAAAAATTAGTTTATGATTTATTATTTGGACTATACTAATTTAATGTTTTAAGTATTTATAGGCTTCGGGGTTTAGGAGTTTAGGCATTTTAGAATTTAGTCATTTAGTGGTTTATAGGTTTCATATAAAAAATAAAATAACAAAAAATTTATTTTTGTTATTTTTTCTCATTTTTGAATGTTATAACCTTTGAAAATATAATAATTCATAATTTTTTTTATAAAGTGAATATAATATGAAGTTATAATAATCATAATAATTATATATCATATAAATTCAATATAAACTATTTTATTGATATATATTATAATAATGATCATAAAAAAGTAATAAATAATTATTAATAAGATAAATATTGTTTAAAATATATTTTCAAAACCTACAAATGTTTCAAAATCAAAGTGAAATTTTTTACGAAATATTAATTTTAAATTTTTAAATTTTTGTATTCATTTATAAGCCTATATATTTTTTGATGAAAAATAAAAAATTTAAATTATATTTGTCTAACTAATAATTTATTTTATAATTTATATTTCTATAAAATTAAACTAATAAATAATTAAATTGTATATTGAAAATTATAATGAATACTAATTAAAATGAGATTTATGATTTATTATTTAGGGTATACCTATTTAATTGTTTAAGTTTTTTGTGGTTTTGGGGTTAATGAGTTATTGATTTATATGTTTACAAATTTAGTTGTTTATTGGTTTTATTTAATCAAATAAATTACAAAAAATTTATTTTGATGAATTTTCGTGATTTTTAAATCTTATAACCTTTAAAAATATAATAATTTTTTAAAAGTTATAAAATACGAATACAATATTAAGTTATAATAATCGTAAAAATTATATTTGTTGTAAATTCAATATAAAAAAATTTATTAATATATATTATTTTTATGATCAAAAAATAAAATAATAAACTATTATTAAATAGATAGATATTAATTAAAATATATTTGCAGAAACCAAAATAATTCAAAATCAAAGTAAATTATATTACTAAATAAAATTTTAAATTTTTGAAATTTTGTTTATTTTTATAAGTTTATATTTTTTTCATTAAAAATTATTTTTTAAAATTATATGTCTCACTCATTATTTAATTTGTAATTAATATTTCTATAAAAATAAACTAAAAAATAATTAAAATGAATATTTAAAATTATAATGAATACAAATAAAAATGAGATTTATTATTTAATATTTAGGTTATATAGGTTTAATAGTTTAAGTAATTAGGGGATTTTGGTGTTTAGGAGTCTAGAGAATTAAATGTTTGGGCATTTAGTGGTTATAAGTTTTATTTAAATAATAAAAGAATAAAAAATTATTATTGTGATTTTTTATCATTTTTGAAGGTTATAACCTTTGAACTTATAATAATTTTTAAATTTTTTTCAAATGTAAATATAATATTAAGTTATAATAATCTGATAATTATAAGACAGTTAAATTGAATATAAGTAATTTTATTGTTATATATTATAAAAATGATCAAATAATGACTTGATAAACTTTTATTAATAAGATTGATAGCAATTAAAATATAATTGAAAAACCTATATATAATGATTCAAAATCAATGTAAAATATATTACTAAATAATACTTTTTGTTATTAAATTTTTTCTTCTTTTTATAAGCTTATATTTTTTTTTGATTAAAAATAAATTATTAAAATTATATTTTTCCAACTCATTATTTATTTTGTAATTAATATTTCTATAAATTATAAACTAATAAATAATTAAAATGAATATTTAAAATTATAATGAATACAAATTAAAATGAGATTTATGATTTATTATATGTGGTATACCAGTTTAATGGTTTGATTATTTAGGAGTTTTGTTGTTTAGCAGTTTATCAATTTATGTTTTTAGGAATTTAGTGGTTTATAGGTTTTATTTATATAATAAAAATAAAAAAATTTTATTTTAGATTTTTTCTGATTTTCAAAGGTTATAACATTTAAAAATAAAATAATTTTAAAAATTTTTTGAAATGTGAATACTATGTATAATTATATTCATCTTACAAATTATATATCATATAAATTCAATATAAATAATTATAATGATAGATATTATAATAATTATCAAAAATTAAATTAATAAACAATTATTAATAATATAAATAATAATTAAAATATATTTACATAACACAATGATTCAAAATCAAATCAAATTATTTTACTAAATTATAATATTTAGATTGAAAAATATATAACTATATAAAAATTATTCAGAAGAAAGCAAAATATATTACTATATGATAATTTATTGTTTTGAAAATTTTTTTTCTTTTAAATTAAATTATTTTTCATTTTAATGAAAAATAATTTATATAAATTATATTTTTCTAACTCATAATTTTTTTTAATTAATATTTATATAAAAATAAACAAATAAATAATTAAAATGGATATTTAAAATTATAATTAAAAAAATAATATTGAGATTTATTATTTATTATTTAGGGTTACTAGTTTAAAAAGATTATTATTTATTATTTAGGGTTTTAGAGATATAGAAGTTATTGATTTAAGTGTTTAGGCATTTAGTGGTTTATAGGTTTTATTTAAACAATGAAATATCAAATAAAATAATTTTTTTTATTTTTTCAAATTTTCAAGGGTTATAACCTTCGAAAATATGATAATTTTAAATTTTTTTTCAAAAGTAAATTCAATTTTTAGTTATAATAATCATTATATTTATATATCATATAAATTAAAAATAAACAATTTTATTGATAAATATTCTAATAATGATCAAAAATAAATTAATTAACTATTATTAATTAGAAAGATATCAATTAAAATATAATTATAAAACCAATAATGATTCAGAAGCAAAGCAAATTATATTTTTATATAATAATTTTTTGTTTTTAATTTTTTTTTCTTTTAATAAGTTTATCTATTTTTTTATGATGAAAAATAATTTATATAAATTATTATAGTCTGACTAATAATTTATTTTGTAATTAATATTTATATAAAAATAAACAAATAAATAATTAAAATGAATATTTAATATTATAATTAAAAAATAAAAATGAATTTATTGTTTATTATTGAGGATATATCTAACTAAAAAGATTATCAATTTAGGGTTTTCGAGATTTAGAAGTTATTCATTTAAGTATTTAGGAAATTAGTGGTTTATAGGTTTTATTTAAACAATGAAATAACAAATAAATTATTTTTGATATTTTTTCAAATTTTCAAAGATTATAACCTTTGAAAATATAATAATTTTAAAATTTTTAAAAAATATGAATACAATATGTAGTAATAATAATTATTATAACAATATAAATTATAAACTAAATATAAACAATTTTATTGATAGATATTATATCAATTATCAAAAAATAAATTAATAAACAATTATTAATATGATAGATATAAATTAAAATTTTATTACAAAAACTAAAATGATTAAAAATCAAATTAAATTTATTACTAAATAATAATTTTTGTTTATTAGTTTTTGCCTCATTTTATAAGATTATATATTTTTTTGATAAAAATAAATTATTTAAATTATATTTGTATCACTAATAATTTATTTTGTAATTAATATTTCAATAAAATATTTAAATTATATTTAAGGTTTACGAGTTTAAAGGTTTAAGTATTTAGGGGCTTCAGGGTTTACGAGTTTAGAGATTTATGTGTTTAGTTATTTAATGGTTTATAAGTTTTATTTAAACAATGATATAACGAAAAATTTATTTTTGTTATTTTTTCTCATTTTTAAAGGTTATAACCTATGAAAATATAACAATTTTTAATTTTTTTTAAATGTGAATACTATATTTAGTTATGATAATAATAATACTTATATATCATATAAATTCAATATAAACAATTATATTGATAGATATTATATTAATGATCACAAAATTAAATAATAAACTATTATAAATAAAATTGATATTATTTAAAATATATTTGCAACACTTAAATTTATTCAAAATCAAAGTAAAATAAAGTACTAAATAATAATGTTTTTGATGTTTTGCTTCTTTTATAAGTTTATATTTTTTGTTCTTAAAAGTATATTATTTAAATTATATTTTTCTTCCTCATAATATATTTTGTAATTTATAATTCTATAAAAATAAAATAAAAAGTAATTAAAATGAATATTTAAAATTATAATGAATACAAATAAAGTGACATTTATTATTTATTATTCAGGATATACAGTCTTAATGGTTTAGGTATTTAGGTGTTTTGGGGTTTAGTGATTTAAGTGTTTATGCCTTTAGTGATTTATAGTTTTTTTAAAGAATGAAAAAACAAAAAATTTAATTTTTTGCTTTTTTTTAATTTTTGAAGGTTATAACCTTTTAAAATAGAATAATTTTTAATTTTTTTTTAAATGTGAAAATAATATTTAGTTCTAATAATAATCTTAATATTTATATATAATGTAAACTCAATATAAATATCTTTATTAATAGTTATTATAATAATGATCAATAAATAATTAATAAACTATTATAAAAAAGAATGATATAAATTAAAATATAAATGCAAAATATAAAATGATACAAAATAAAAATAAAATATTATACTAAATAATAAATTTTTGTTTTTAAAATTGTGCCTATTTTTATCAGCTTATATTTTTTTTGATAAAATAAAAATTATTTAAATTATATCTGTCTCACTAATAATTTATTTTGTAATTAATATTATTATAAAAATAAACTGATAAATAATTAAAATAAAAATTTAAAATTATACAGAATAAAAATTAAAATGAGATTTATGATTTATTATTAATGTATACCAGTTTAATGGTTTTTAGATTTAAAATTTTCTGAAATGTGAATACAATATATAGTTAAAATATTAATAATAATCATACATCATATAATTTAAATATAAACAATTTTATTGATAGTTATTATAATAACATTCAATAATTAAATTAATAAACTATTAATAATAAGATAGATATTAATTAAAAAATATTTACAAAACCCAAATTGATTCAAAATTAAAGAAAAATATATTAATCAATAATAATTTTTAATTTTTAAATTTTAATTCTTTTATAAGCGTATATATATTTTTTGATTAAAAATAAATTATTTAAATTATATTTGTCTTACTCATAATTTATTTTGTAATAAATATTTCTATAATAATAAACTAATAAATAATTAAATGAATAATTAATATTATAATAAATAGAAATAAAAATTAGATTTATTAATTTTAATGTATTATATAGTGGTTTAATGGTTTATGTATTTAGGTAATACGGGGATTAGAAGTATACTGATTTAATTGGGTATGCATTTAGTGGTTTATACATTTTATTTAAAAAATAAAATAACAAAAAATTTATTTCTATTATTTTTTGATATTTTCAAAGGTTATAAACTTTGAAAATATAATAATTTTTAAATTGTTTTCAAAAGCAAAATTCTATATTTAGTTATAAAAATCATTATATTTATATATCATATAAATTCAATATAAACAATTTTAGTGATTAATATTCTAATAATGATCAAAAAATAAATTAATAATCTATTATTAATAAGATAGATATCAATTAAAATATAATTACAATTCATAAAATGATTCATAAGCAAACCAAAATATATTACTATATAATAATTTTTTGTTTTGTAATTTTTTTTATTTTAAAATGTTTATCTATATTTTTTTGATTAAAAATAATTTACATAAATTATATTGGTCTAACTCATAATTTATTTTTTAATTAATATATATATAAAAATAAACAAATAAATAATTAAAATGAATATTTAAAATTATAATGAAAAAAAATAAGATTTATTATTTATTATTTAGGGTATACCGGTTTAATATAAATTATATCTATCTCACTAATAATTTATTTTGTAATTAATATTTCTATAAAAATAAACTGATAAATAATTAAAATAAAAATTTTAAATTATATTGAATAAAAATTAAATTGAGATTTATGATTTATTATTAATGTATACCAATTTAATAGTTTAAGTATTTAGAGGTTTTGTCGTATAGGTGTTTAGCGATTCATGTTTTTAGGCATTTAGTGGTTTATAGGTTTTATTTAAATAATAAAATAACAAAAAAATTTGTAATTTTTTGTCATTTTCAAGGTTATAACCTTTGAAAATATAATAATATTTAAAACTTTTTGAAATGTGAATACAATATTTAGCTATAATAATTTTAATAATTATATATCATATAAATTCAATATAAACAATTTTATTGAAAGATATTATAATAATGATCAAAAATTATATTAATAAACAATTAATAATAATATAGATATTAATAAAAAAATATTTACAAAACCCAAATTGATTCAAAATTAAAGTAAAAAATATTACTGGATAATAATTTTTAATTTTTAAATATTTACTTATTTTATAAGCGTATATATTCTTTTTATTAAAAATAAATTATTTAAATTATATTTGTCGCAATCATAATTTATTTTGTTATAAAAATTTATATAAAAATAAACTAATAAATAATTAAAATAAATATTAAAAATTATAATAAATTGAAATAAAAATTAGATTTCTTAATTATTAAGTAGTATATAGTTGTTTAATGGTTTTTGTATTTAGGCATTACGGGATTTAGGAGTTTACTAATTTAACTGTGTATGCATTTAGTGGTTTATAGGTTTTATTTAAAAATTACAATAACAAAATATTTATTTTTATTATTTTTTTATATTTTCAAAGGTTATAACATTTGAAAATATAATAATTTTAAAATTTTTTAAAAATGTGAATACAATATTTAGTAATAATAATTATTATAACAAGATATAATATAAACTATATATAAACAATTTTATTGATAGATATTATATCAATTATCAAAAAATAAATTAATAAACTATTATTAATATGATAGATATAAATTAAAATTTAATTACAAAAACTAAAATGATTAAAAATCAATTTAAATTTATTACTAAATAATAATTTTTGTTTTTTAGTTTTTGCCTCATTTTATAAGATTATATATTTTTTTGATAAACAATAAATTATTTAAATTATATTTGTATCACTCATAACTTATTTTGTAATTAATATTTCAATAAATTATTTAAATTATATTTATGGTTTACGAGTTTAAAAGTTTAAGTATTTAGGGGCTTCGGGGTTTAGGAGTTTAGAGATTTATGTGTTTAGGTATTTAATGGTTTATAAGTTTTATTTAAACAATGATATAACAAAAAATTTATTTTTTTTTATTTTTTCTCATTTTTTAAGGTTATAACCTTTGAAAATATAACAATTTTTAATTTTTTTTTAAATGGGAATACTATATTTAGTTATGATAATATTAATAATTATATATCATTTAAATTCAATATAAACAATTATATTGATAGATTTTATATTAATGATCAAGAAATAAATTAATAAATTATTATAAATAAGATAGATATTATTTAAAATATATTTGCAAAACCTAAATTTATTCAAAATCAAAGTAAAATAAATTACTAAATAATAATGTTTTTGATGTTTTGCTTCTTTTTATAAGTTTATATTTTTTGTTCTTAAAAGTATATTATTTAAATTATATTTGTCTTCCTCATAATATATTTTGTAATTTATAATTCTATAAAAATAAACTAAAAAATAATTAAAATGAATATTTAAAATTATAATGAATACAAAAAAAAGTGAGATTTATTATTTATTATTCAGGATATATAGTTTTAATGGTTTAGGTATTTAGGTGTTTTGGGGTTTAGTGATTTAAGTCTCTATGCCTTTAGTGATTCATAGTTTTTTTTTAAGAATGAAAAAACAAAAATTTAACATTTTGTTTTTTTTTTAATTTTTAAAGGTTATAACCTTTGAATATATAATAATTTTTAATGTTTTTTAAATGTGAATATAATATTTAGTTATAATAATCTTAATAATTATATATATTGAAAACTCAATATAAATAATTTTATTAATAGATATTATAATAATGATAAATAAATAATTAATAAACTATTATTAAAAAGAATGATATAAATTAAAATATAAATGCAAAATCTAAAATGATACAAAATCAAAATAAAATATTTTACTATATAATAAATTTTTGTTTTTGAAATTGTGCCTATTTTTATAAGCTTATATTTTTTTGATGAAATATAAATTATTTAAAATAAATCTGTCTCACTAATAATTTATTTTGTAATTAATAATTCTATAAAAATAAACAGATAAATAATTAAAATAAAAATTTAAAATTATACTAAATACAAATTAAAATGAGATTTATGATTTATTATTAAAATATACAAGTTTAATGGTTTTGAGATTTAAAATTTTATGAAATGTGAATACAATATTTAGTTATAATATTATTAATAATCATACATAATATAAATTCAATATAAACAATTTTATTGATAGATATTATAATAATGATCAAAAATTTAATTAATAAACTATTAATAAAAAGATAGAAATAAATTAAAAAATATTTACAAAACCCAAATTGATACAAAATTAAAGTAAAATATATAACTGGATAATAATTTTAAAATTTTAAATTTGTACTTCTTTTATATGCGTATATATATATTATTTCATTAAAAATAAATTATTTAAATTATATTTGTAGCACTCATTATTTATTTTGTAATAAATATTTCTATAAAAATAAACTAATAAATAATTAAAATCAATATTTAAAATTATAATAAATAGAAATAAAAATTAGTTTTATTATTTATTATGTATTATATATCGGTTTAATGGTTACTGTATTTAGGCATTACAGGGTCTATGAGTTTACTTATTTAACTGTGTATGCATTTAGTAGTTTATAGGTTTTATTCAAAAAATAAAAAAACAAAAAATTTATTTTTATTATTTTTTGATATTTTCAAAGGTTTTAACCTTAGAAGAAATAATAATTTTTAAATTTTCTTCAAAAGTAAATTAACTATTTAGCTATAATAATTATTATATTTATATATCATATAAATTCAATATAAACAATTTTATTGATAAATATTCTAATAATAATCAAAAAATAAATTAATAATCTATTATTAATAAGATAGATGTCAATTATAATATAATTACAAAACCTAAAATGATTCAGAAGCAAAGCAAAATATATTACTATATAATAATTTTTTGTTTTGAAATTTTTTTTTCTTTTAAAAAGTTTATCTATATTATTTTGATGAAAAATAATTTTATAAATTATATTTGCGTAACTAATAATTTATTTTGTAATTAATATTTATATAAAAAATAAACAAATAAATAATTAAATTTGAATATTTAAAATTAAAATAAAAAAAATGAGATTTATTCTTTATTATTTAGGATATACCAGTTTAATTTAAATTAGATCAGTCTCGCTAATAATTTATTTTGTAATTAATATTTCTATAAAAATAAACTTATTAATAATTAAAATTAAAATTAAAAATATACTGAATAATTAAAATAATTTATTTTGTTCCTCTCACAACTCTAGAATGATTGCTAAAGCTCTAACCAAAATAATAAAAGCTTTTACTTTATCTGTATTATGTCTCATCATATTTGATGTTGAATCACTGGGCTATCAAAGGAAATTTGACTCATGTACGCTAACAGACTAAACCAAAGTTGTACCCCTGTGTTGCAATAGCTAGTTGTTGAGGATGCTAATTATATTGATTATTGTAATTTCTTCTAAAATATCTCTCATGCACACACTTAAAGCATTTTTTTTAAAACATAGTTCACCTCTAAAAAAATAACCACCTTGTAACCTATTAGAACAAACTAGCCATAGGGTGGTTCGAACAGGGCAAGAAATATGGGCTCTCTTTCAATCAAGAATCAAAAAATTTATTTTATTGGCATGCCTAAGCCTTTTTTTATATCCTCATGGATATGAAAAGTATCATTTCTTTCTTTTTATATTAAATGAGTTATGTATACAAGCTCACAATACCCAAAAAGGTGTAAATGAATCATATTCAAATGTATAAAAGGTTTTAATCATTGCTCAAAATATTAGTCTTGCATATTGACACTTGAGCTCACAAATCAAAGAAAAAGCCATAGAGATATTTCCAATCGCAAGTATTTTAGCTATAGAAAGTTATAAAGAGTAGTACTCAAGCTTTAACTATTTCTAGGGTCATGACTTTTTTTCTTGAGGAATGTCCAAAGTTACAATCATTCCAAGTGCAATGACTTTGCAAAATAAAGATAAAATGCACAAGCTATGGTCATATCCAATACTGTGACCCAGTATTATAGTGATTAAATATGTATTAATGATCATTCTTAGTGCCATAACAATATGTTCAATAGAGAGATACAAGTTATGGCATATTCTCATCGATATGATTTTGTGTTCTAGAGACAAAATATACAATTATGACCATTTCTAATGCTACAATAATCTAAAGCAAGAAAGATATTGAATCCATAACTCACCCCTTGAGTCATGACATTGTGTTACATATACAAAAAGATAAATCTGTGACATTCCTAAAAGTTGTGAATTTCAATTTTAATTTAACACTTAGTCATTTGATTATAAAAGTGCAAAACATGAGATTTAGGATTTAGGGTTTTTGGGTTAGGGTTATAGTTTATGGTTTAAAGTTTAGGATTTAAAGTTTAGGGTTTATGGTTTGTTTTTGTTTTTTTTTTGGAAAATACACACTTTATTTTTCATCTAGGCACACAACTTACAAGAGACTAAAAAGCTGACTAATTTAGGCCGACCCACCAAATCCTATGCACCTTAATGATTCCATGCATCAAATACATAAAAATATAATGCCTAATAATTCCAAGCATAAGAATACAACTAAAATCACTAGGCATTCCCAGATTTTAGAGTTGGCATTGAGTCATTATGCGCACTGTGTCCTTTCCATTCAGATTTCTCCAAGCCTTTTGGAGGAACCTGAATGATGCACCATATTAAAACTATGCAAATATAAGATTGTGCCGGTGTGTGACATGCAGCATCAAACGTTTTCCTATGTCATTGCAATGCAATGGAATACATGTAAAACTGAATACCCATAAATCCACAAGTCCATATCTACGGCACTTTGTCAATTCATTCTCCCCTCTGAATTCCACATTCTTTTACTCCAATGATCCTCAAAAGAGTATCTCTTGTGTTAGAATGCATCCTCCTCGAGCTCCAAGAAGTGGCTGTATGTTGCACTGACAAAATATCAAAAAATATGCATGCATCGGTGTGCATGTGTATTGAGGTCCATCTCATAGTCTAATTATCTATGCGTACAACAAATCTAGAATACAAATTAAATTACAAAATGCTATAAAGATGGGTTTTCTGATCCCGGAAGAGTAGCATCGCTTAATGTGTATTTACAAAATGCATTAGTGGGCCCCACTTAGAGATACTCATGGGTCCAGTTGCCCTCATTTCATGCTACATAGAGAACAGACAAGATTGTGTGTGTGAGTATGTCATGATCCGTCTCTACAAGTACATGATGCATACAAAGTCCAAAATCCAAATAAGACTACAAACATAAACTACAAATTTGAATCTTTCGCTCTCGTGTAGCTGGTCTGGACTCCATTGCTTACTGGCCCTGCTTGGTGATGCTTCGGATTTTGCCAGCTATCCAATTAATAATGGATTACCCGCTACTCCTGTTGGGTGACGGTTGGGTGGCCCTCTATGCTGCCTGATAGGGCTAGTGGGACCCACTCCTAGCTACTACTAGGTTTACTCCCGACCACTTTCCTCGGTCTCGTCAGTTGTCTGAATGTTATCATCCCAGCTTGCAAGTGGGGCCCTCTACAAGCTGGTGGCCCATACTTCTGGCTGCTTCTAGGACTTGCTGGCCCCTCTAAATGCTACACCAAAATGGACAAGAATCTGTGCATGTGTGTACTGTGGTCCATCGATATGTGTGTGTTGTGTAGCAGTATCAGGGTTTAAGAGTTTAATAATTTAAGTATTTAGGTATTTTGTGGTTTATAGGTTTTATTATTTTTATTCAGTATAATTTTAAATTTTATTTTAATTAATTTTTAGTTTATATTTATAGAAAGATTAAATACAAAAGAAATTATTAGTAAGTCAGATCTAATTTAAATTAGACTGGTCTACCCCAAATAATAAATAATAAATAATAAATCTCATTTTTTTAATTATAATTTTAAATATTCATTTTAATTATTTATTTGTTTATTTTTATTTAAATATTAATTACAAAATAATTTATGAGTTACACAAATATAATTTAAATAAATTATTTTTAATCAAAAAATTATAGATAAACTTTTTAAAAGAAAAAAAAATTCAAAACAAAAAATTATTGTATAGTAATATATTTTGCTTTGCTTCTGAATCATTTTAGGTTTTGTAAATATATTTTAATTGATATCTATCTTATTAATAATAGATTATTAAGTTATTTTTTCATCATCATTAGAATATTTATCAATAAAAATGTTTATATTGAATTTATAAGATATATAAATATAATGATGATCATAACTAAATATTGTATTCACATTTGAAAAAAATTTTATAATTATTATATTTTCAAAGGTTATAACCTTTGAAAATGTGAAAAAATAAAAAAAAAATATTTTTTCTCTGTTATTCTATTGTTTAAATAAAACCTAGGCACCACTAAGTGCCTAAGTAGTTAAATCACTAAAGTACAAAATTTCGATACATCTATATAGATAATCCATTAAATCGGTATACCCTAAATAATAATTATTAAATTTTATTTTTATTTGTTTTCATTATACTTTAAAAAATTCATTTTGATTGTTTAGTTTTTTATTTTTATATATGTATTAATTATAAAATAAATTATGAGTTAAAAATATAATTTATAAAAATTATTTTTCATTAAAAAATTGATAAGCTTATAAAAAGAAAAAAAATTTAAAAAACAAATAATTATTATTTATTAATATATTTTGTTTTGATTTTCAATCATTTTCGGTTTTGATATTATATTTTAAGTAATATCAATCTTCTTCATAATAAAGTTTTAATTTATTTTTTGATTATTATTAGAATATCTATCAATAAAATTGTTTATATTGAATTTATATGAAATATAATTATTATGATTATTATAAATAAATATTGTATTCACTTTTGAAAAAAATTTAAAAATTATTATATTTTCAATAGTTATAACCTTAAAAAATGAGAAAAAATAATAAAAATAAATTTTTTGTTATTTTATTTTTTTAATTAAACCTACAGATCATTAAAAGATTACTTACTTAAATCATTAAGCTCATAAACCCCGAAACCACTAAATACATAAACCTTTTAATAGCTATATTTTACTTATTAAATAATAAATCTCATTTATATTTCTATTTATTATAATTTTAAATATTCATTTTAATTATTTATAGTTTAATTTTTAAAAAAATTTAATTCAAAATAAATTTCGATTGAGACAAATAATATTTAACTAATTTATATTTAATCAAAAAAAATATAAGCTTAAAAAAAGAAGGAAAAATTTAAAAATTAAATATTATTATTTAGTAAAATATTTTGATTTTATTTTGAATCATTTTCTGTTATGTAAATATATTTTAATTAATATTTACATTTTTAATAATAGTTTGTTAATTTAATTTTTGATCATTATTATAATATCTATCATTAATATTTTTTATATTTAATTTATATGATATATAATTAGTAAGATTAATATAATTATTTATTAGTTTATTTTTATAGATATATAAATCTCATAAATAATACTTAGTAAGACTAATAAATAATTATTTATTAGTTTATTTATTAATTAGTAAGATTAAACTAGTATACATTAATAATAATTCATAAATCTCATTTTAATTTTTATTCAGTATAATGTTTAAATTTTTATTTTAATTATTTAACAGTTTATTGTTTTAGAAATATTAATTACAAAATAAATATAAAGATTTTTTTTTTATTTTGGGTTTACCACTTTAAAATACTTATCTATTTAGGGGTTTTGAGATTTAGGAGTTATTGATTTAAGTATTTAGGCATTTAGTGGTTTATAGGATTTAATTAAACAATGAAATAACAAAAAAATTATTTTTGTTATATTTTCACATTTTCAAAGGTTATAACATTTGAACATATAATAATTTTAAAATTTTTAAAAAATGTGAATACAATATTTAGTAATAATAATCATTATAATTATATATAATATAAACTAATTATAAATAATTTTATTGATAGATATGATATCAATTATCCAAAAATAAATTAATAAATTATTATTAATATGATAGATATAAATTAAAATATAATTTCAAAGCCTAAAATGATTCAAAATCAATGTAAAATTTATTACTAAATAATAATTTTTTGTTTTTAAATTTTTACTTCTTTATATAAGATTATATTTTTTTTATTAAAAGTAAATTATTAATATTATATTTGTCTTACTAATTATTTATTTTGTAATTAAAATTTATATAAAAAATAAACTAATAAATATTTAAAATTATAATAAATACAAATTAAAATGAGATTTAAGATTTATTATTGCTGTATATTTAATTTATTTTTTGATAATCTATTTGTATAACCAAATATTTATTATTTTTTAATATTTTCATGTAAGTGTAGGAAAGGAAATATGGTCTGGGATTCAGAAGTAGCACAATAATGGAGGTCTCGTTGACCAGACAGTAGGCCAAATTGGAGCAGAGCTTGACCCTTCTCATGATCCAACCTGCTCCAGTTAAATGAACGGAGAGAAATTTTAATATAAAATGTTTTGTAATATTTTTTTTGTGTGGCTGTTTTTGGACCCGTGGAACTGTTCATCATCTCTCTCTCTTCTCTCTGTGCTTATTATCACTACTATTCTATGTGCTGCATACTGTAAGACATTTCTGTAGCTTTAATCTGTAATGCATAAGCATTTTCTAACATGGATGGTTGCTGAATTGGGATATATATATTTTATTGTTTTCTGTTGTTTCTATGTTTCTGTATCTCAATCTCACTACCGTGAAAGCACAATTGCCCAACAATTATATATGGTATACTGGTTTAATGGATCCATTATTTAGGGGTTTTGTCGTTTAGGAATTTAGCAATTTATGTTTTTAGGCATTTAGTGGTATATAGGTTTTATTTATATAATTAAAATAATTTTTTTTTGATTTTTTTTAGATTTTCAAAGGTTATAACCTTTGAAAATAAAATAATTTTTAAAATCTTTTGAAATGTGAATACCATGTCTAATTATATTAATCTTATTAATTATATATCATATAAATTCAAAATAAATAATATTAATGATAGATAATATAATAATGATCAAAAATTAAATTAATAAACTATTATTAATAATAGTTATATTAATTAAAATATATTTACATAACACAAAATGATTCAAAATCAAATAAAAATAGATTACTAAATAATAATATTTAATTTTTAAATTTTTCCATCTTTTTATAAGCTTATATTTTTTTATGATTAAAAATAAATTATATAAATAATATCTGTCTCACTCAAAATTTATTTTGTAATTAATTTTTCTAAAAAATTAAAATATAAATAATTAAAATGGATATTTAAAATTATAATGAATAGATATAAAAATGAGATTTATTATTTATTAAGTAGTATACAACTTTTATAAGGTTTATGTATTTAGGGGTTTCGGGTTTTATGTGTTACTGATTTAAGTAAGTAAACATTTAGTGGTCTATATGTTCTATTTAAAAAAGAAATAACAAAAAATTTATTTTTTGTTTTCTTTCTCATTTTTTAAGATTATAACCTTTGAAAATATAATTATTTTTATATTTTTTTCAAAAGTGAATACAATATTTATTTATAATAATCATAATAATTATATATCATATATATTCAATATAAACAATTGTATTGATAGATATTCTATTATTATCAAAAAATAAATTATAAATCTATTATGAATAAGATTGATATTACTTAAAATATAATATCAAAATCTAAAATGATTCAAAAGCAAAGCAAAATATATTACTTAATAATAATTATTTGTTTTTAAATTTTTATTATTTTTATAAGCTTATCAATTTTTTGATGAAAAATAATTTTTATAAATTATATTTTTAACTTATAATTTATTTTATAATTAATATATATATATATATATATAAAACTTAACAATCAAAATGAATTTTTTAAATTATAATGAAAACAAATAAAAATGAGATTTATTAATTATTATTTAGGGTATACTAGTTTAAAGGATTATCTATATAGGGGTATCGAAATTTTGTAGTTTAGTGATTTAAGTGTTTAGGCATTTAGTGATTTATAGGTTTTATTTATATAATGAAATAACAAAAAAAATATTTTTTTTTATTTTTTCACTTGTTCAAAGGTTATAATCTTTGAAAATATAAAAATTTTAAAACTTTTTTCAAAAGAGAATACAATATTTAATTATAATAAATATTAAATTTATATATCATATAAATTCAATATAAATATTTTTATTGATAAATATTCTAATAATGATCAAAAAATAAATTAATAATCTATTATTAATAAGTTAGATATCAATTAAAATATAATTACAAAAGCTAAAATGATCCAAAAACAAAGCAAAATATATAACTCTATAATATTTTTTTGTTTTTTGTTTTTTTTCTTCTTTTATTAAGTTTTTATATATTTTTTTATTCAAAAATAATTTATATAAATTATATTTGTATAACTTATAATTTATCTTGTAATTAATATTAATATAAAAAAAATCAAATAAATAATTAAAATAAATATTTAAAATTATAATGAAAAAAATAAAAATGAGATTTATTATTTATTATTTAGGATATACATATTTAAAAAATTTATATGTTTAGGGTTTTCGAGATTTAGAAGTTATTGATTTAAGAATATAGGCATTTAATGGTTTATAGGTTTTATTCAAACAATGAAATAACAAAAAAAATTTTTTTGATATCTTTTCAAATTTTCAAAGGATATAACATTTGAAAATATAATAATTTTAAAATTTTTTAAAATGTGAATAAAATTTTTAGTAATAATAAATGTTATAACTATATATAATATAAACTAAATTTAAATAATTTTATTGATAGATATTATATCAATTATCAAAAAATAAATTAATAAACTATTATTAATATGATAGATATAAATTAAAATATTATTAAAAAACCTAAAATGATTCAAAATCAAAGTAAAATTTATTACTAAATAATAATTTTTTTTAGTTTTTGCATCATTTTATCAGCTTATATGTTTTTTTGATGAAAAATATATTATTTAAATTATATTTTTATCACTCATAATTTATTTTATAATTAATATTTCTATAAATTATTTAAATTATATTTAAGGTTTACGAGTTAAAAGGTTTAAGTATTTAGGGGCTTCGGTGTTTAGGAGTTTAGATATTTATCTATTTAGGCATTTAATGGTCTATATGTTTTATTTTAGCAATGATATAACAAAAAATTTATTTTTGTTAATTTTTCTAATTTTTGAAGGTTATAAACTTTGAAAATATAACAATTTTTAATTTTTTTTTATATGTGAATACTATATTTAGTAATAATAATCTTAATAATTATATATCATGTAAATTGAATATAAACAATTATATTGAAATATATTATATTAATGATCAAAAAATAAATTAATAAACTTTATTAATAAGATAGATATTATTTTACATATATTTGCAAAATATAAATTTATTAAAAATCAAAGTAAAATATATAACAAAATAATACTTTCTTTGATGTTTTACTTCATTTTATAAGTTTATATTTTTTGTTATTAAAAGTAAATTATTTAAATAATATTTGACTTCCTCATAATTTATTTTTAATCTATAATTCTATAAAAATAAACTAATAAATAATTAAAATGAATATTTAAAATTATAATGAATATAAATAAAATAGAGATTTATTATTTATTATTCAGTATATACTAGTTTAATGGTTAAAGTATTTATGTGTTTTGGGGTTTAAGTATTCTTTCTTTTGGGACGGTTCCGAATCTTAAGCAATATCTTTCCCGAGAACCATCCCGTCCTAAAAATCCAATACTAGAACCATGAATATATATATATATATAACATGAAGATGCCACCAATTCCGCTACTACCCATCCAATTCTGACGCACCTATTTGCTATTCCGATGAGTTCCAGGCCACCTCACGCCATTCCATTAGTGTTCAATTATGTCCAGCCCTCTTCCATCGCACTTCTGGTTGCCTCCACCATGTCACAGATGCCACCAGCCTTTTGGTTTGTTTTTCAGATGAGAATTGAGTCATTAATTATTATTATTATGTGTTTCAGTCAGTTTTGTTGAGTATTGGTTGTGGTGTTATGGTTGGGACAAATGAGTGGGCTGAATGTATTACAGTCAGTTTTATAGAGCTTGCTTGTTTGAAATATTTATATGTATTTAAGCTTGACATATCATATTAATTAATGGCAATGCAGATGGCACTATCCAGCAGTAAACGAAAAATACAATAAATTGATGATGATCACATCTCAAAAGATCAAAGTACTGGTAAATCCAATCATCATCCTTTCACGAACCCTCCTATTGTTATGGCAGGTTCTTCAATTCCAATTATAAAATAAAGTCAAGGTCATCTGAACCTCAAGCTCATAAAAAGTATAAGTCTGCTATTTAGGAAACTTATGATATATTAGTTGATTCAGAGGGAAATGAAACAGGTAGGGCAGCTTGTAAATGGTGTAAGTAAGAATATTTGTAAAAAAGTGATCAAGGTACTTCGGGTTTATGGAAATACTTGAGAGAGACTTGTAGGAAATTTCCACCCAAAAAATAATTAATAGAAGCTCACAAAGGTAAAGAAAAGTCAAAATCTCTGTTGAGTTTCACTAAAGGTACAAGTTTAGAAGATAACAAATTAACTTGTTGGCAATTTGATCAACAACTAGTTAGGGAGGCTTTGGTGAAAATGATCATAAAAGATGAATTTCCGTTTTGTTTTGTTGAGTGGAATGATTTTAAGGAGTTTTGTGAAGTTAGTGTGCCTCAATTTAAAATTCCATCTAGGCACTATATACTGAGGGATTATTTTTCTTTGTTTGTGAAGGAAAAGAAAAAATTATTTGATAGCATATCATCTCATTGTTGTAGAGTTTCATTGACTACCGACACTTGGACTAACATTCAAAATTTGTATTATATATGTTTGACTGTTCATTTCATTGATTCTCAATGTAATATGCATAAAAGGCTTTTGAATTTTTGTGTAATTAAAAGTCATTCTGGAGTTAATATTAGAACTGCTATTGAGTTATGAATGAATGAATCAGGTTTGAGAAAGTTGATGTTCATTACTGTTGAAAATGCATCAAATAATGATGTTGCAGTTGAACAATTGAAAAAATGGCTTGCGAAGAAAATTGTTGTACATTTGAGAGGCGAGCATTTTCATATGAGATGTTGTTCTCATATCCTAAACTTAATTGTCAGAGATGGCATTGCAGTAGTTGGCGTGCTATTCAAAAAATTAGAGGTGTGGTGAAATATGTGAGGAACAGTCCTAAAAGATTAGATTTGTTTAAGTTATGTGTTGAAGAAGCAAACTTGACATATGGATCTTCATTGCAATTAGATTGTCCTACAAGATGGAATTCAACATATTTGATGCTACAAACTGATATAAAATATCAAAAAGAATTTGATAAGTTGGAGGATAAAGACTAAAGGTTTTTGAAGGAGTTTGGTTCAAACGTTCCAACTGAGAGAGACTAAACAAACGCCAAAATTTTGGCTAGTTTATTGAAAACTTTTTATAAGGTGAATTGTAAATTTTCTGGCTCATAATATTCTACCTCTATAGTGTTTATTTTCCTGAGATTATTCGAATTTGGAAAAAAAATTGAGCTTTGTGAAAATAGTAGAGATACAATGGTGTCGGAAATTGGTATGTAATTGAGACATAAATTCAACAAATATTATGCTTTTTGTAGCAGTAGTGTTGGATCCTAGATATAAGCTCAAATTTCTCAAGGTTAAGTACACTTAGCATTATGTAGAGGAATTGGCTAAAAATTTGGCGAAAAAGGTTATAAATGCTTTAAATGAGATGATGGATGATTATAAAGAGTTAAATGAAGATGAATCAAAAGAAGATGATTTCTCTTCTACTGTGTTGAAGAAAAATGATGATTTCTTTGATGGTAGTGATACTTATGTTGATGATTTTTATTTCTTGAATTGGAGAAAGAACAAGAAGTTGCAGCTTTGGGAGAGTTGGATAGGTACTTGGAAGACAAACTTGAAAAAAATAGAATTGATTTTGATCTTCTAAATTGGTGGAATGTAAATGAGGTTAGGTATCCTTCTTTGGAAAATGTAGCAAGGGATGTATTAGCTATCCAAGCATCTACTAAGGCCTACGAATCTACATCTAGCACTAGGGGAAGAACTTTAGATAAATTTATGAGTTCTTTAACAACTATTACAGCTGAAGTTCTCATATGTCTACAAGATTGGTTGAGAAGCTCAAACAAACCTATTGAAATTGAAGAATTAGTTTAAGACCTTGATGATAATGAAACAGGTTAGGATACAAATCTTGTAAATTTTAATTTCACTTTTACTTATTTTATTCATTCAATTTAATAAAAATATTGTTCAATTATAATTTTCAGAGGGCTCACAACATCCAAATATTGTTCCAACTATAGTTGGCCAACTAAATTTGGAATGGGTGTATTAAATTTTATAAGGTAATATTTTGTTTTTTTATTACTCTTTCATCTTAGAAATTTATGTCTACATGATTAACAAATTTTCATCTTTGTTTGTCCTTCTAAAGTGGAGGAAGAAAAGGGAGGAATTGTAGAAGAGATAATTAATTGGGTTTGAATTTTCGCTGCTGTTCCGTGACGGACCTTTGAAATGATTATTATCATGGTTGTTATTAGTTGTATTTTTTTGTTATATTAAGCTGCCTATTTTAGCAATTACTTAAGTAGTAATTGCTGCTACCAATTTTGTGGTCATCTTTAGCTATTCCTTAATATTTTAAGTAATTTTTTAGAAAATATAGTATTGCTTTTATGGTTACCTTTCACTCGGCTGAACAAAGCCAACTTGTGACAAAACAAAGAACCAAATTAAGCACACAACTCGGTCTTGTTATATTTAACATTTCTATCCTTTTGTGCACATCAAAGCTTTAAACAATGTAATGGAACTCATTTTCAGTTTTCAGCCTATTTGACAAAACAAAATTGGCTCAATTTGAGCTTGAAAGAAACATAACTAAGGAATGTTAAATGTTACAACAAAAGGTTTCGACATGCACTAATTTGGCCGGTTTTAAAAAAATAAATTCAAAAAAATGTCTGAACTCCGTTCCGTCCTTGAATGATTTTCTCCTACCCAAAATCTCGGATCTACGACTCGTCCCATCCTAATATTTCAACCAATGGGATGGGTCTAGATCTTCAAAAAAAAAATCTCCGTACTGTGGGAAGGTAGTGGAGATTTGTAATCCCCATCCCGTCCCATCCCATGAGCATCCCTAGCATTTAGTGGTTTATAGGTTTTATTTAAAAAATAAAATAACAAAAAATTTATTTTTATTATTTTTTGATATTTTCAAAGGTTATAACCTTTGAAAATATAATAATTTTAAAATTTTTTTCTAATGTGAATACAATATTTAGTTATACTAAACATTATATTTATATATCATATAAATTCAATATAAACAATTTTATTGATAAATATTTTAATAATGATCAAATAATAAATTAATAATCCATTATTAATAAGATAGATATCAATTAAAATATAATTACAAAACCTAAAATGATTCAGAAGAAAAGCAAAATACATTACTATATAATAATTTTTTTGTTTTGAAATTTTTTTTTCTTTTAAAAAGTTTATCAATAATTTTTTGATGAAAAATAATTTATATAAATTATATTTGTCTAGCTCAATTTATTTTGTAATTAAATTTTATATATAAATAAACAAATAAATAATTAAAATGAATATTTAAAATTATAATGAAAAAAAAATGAGATTTATTATTTATTATTTAGGGGAACCGGTTTAATTTAAATTAGATCCGTCTCACTAATAATTTTTTTTGTAATTAATATTTCTATAAAAGTAAACTGATAGATAATTATAATAAAAATTTAAAATTATACTGAATAAAAATTAAAATGATATTTAAGATTTATTATTAATGTATACTAGTTTAATAGTTTAAGTATTTAGAGGTTTTGTCGTTAGGAGTTTAGCGATTTATGTTTTTAGGCTTTTAGTGGTTTATAGGTTTTATATAAAAAAATAAAATAACAAAAAAAATTTCTATAATTTGTTTTCATTTTCATAGGTTATAACCTTTGAAAATATAATAATATTTTCAATTTTTTGAAATGTGAATACATTATTTAGTTTTAATATTATTAATAAATTATATATCATATAAATTCAATATAAACAATTTTATTGATAGATAATATAATAATGATCAAAAATTAAATTAATAAACTATTAATAAAAAAATAGATAGTAATTAAAAAATATTTACAAAATCCAAATTGATTTAAAATTAAAGTAAAATATATTACCGGGTAATAATTTTTAATTTTTAAATTTTTACTTCTTTTAGCACCGTATATTATTTTTATTAGAAATAAATTAATTAAATTATATTTGTTTTACTCATACTTTATTTTCTAATAAATATTTTAATAAAAATAAACTAATAAATAATTAAAATGAATATTTAAAATTATAATAAATAGAAATAAAAATTAGATTTATTAATTATTAACTAGTATATGGTAGTTTAATGGTTTATGTATTTAGGCATTATGGGGTTTAAGAGTTTACTGATTTAACTATATATGCATTTAGTGGTTTATAGGTTTTATTTAATAAAAAAAATAAATAAAAATTATTTTTATTATTTTTTGATATTTTCAAAGTTATAACCTTTGAAAATATAATAATTTTTAAATTTTTTTCAAAAGTGAATAAATATTTATTTATAATAATCATAATAATTATATATCATATAAATTCAATATAAATAATTTTATTGATAGATATTCTAATAATTATCAAAAAATAAATTAAAAATCTATAATGAATAAGATTGCTATTACTTAAAATATAATATCAAAACCTAAAATGATTCAAAAGCAAACAAAATATATTACTTAATAATAATAATTTGTTTTTAAGTTTTTATTATTTTTATAAGCTCATCTATTTTTTGATGAAAAATAATTTTTATAAATTATATTATTAACTCATAATTTATTTTCTAATTAATATATATATATAAATAAATAACTAAAAAATCAAAATAAATTTTTTAAATTAAAATTAAAAAAAATAAAAATGAGATTTATTAATTATTATTTAGGGGATACCCATTTAAATGATTATTTATATAGGGGTATCGGGATTATGTAGGTTAGTGATTTAAGTGTTTTAGCATTTAGTGATTTATAAGTTTTATTTAAACAATGAAATAATAAAAAAAATATTTTTTTTTCTTTTTTGAGATGTTCAATGGTTATAATCTTTGAAAATATAATAATTTAAATTTTTTTTCAAAAGTGAATACAATATTTAGTTATAATAATTATTAAATTTATATATCATATAAATTAAATATAAATATATTTATTGATAAAATTCTAATAATGATAAAAAATAAATTAATAAATTATTATTAATTAGTTAGATATCAATTAAAATATAATTACAAAACCTAAAATGATTCAGAAACAAAGTAAAATAAATTACTATATAATAATTTTTTTTTTTAAGTTTTTTCTTCTTTTAATAAGTTTATCTATATTTTTTTGTTGAAAAATAATTTATATAAATTATATTTTTGTAACTTATAATTTATTTTGTATTTAATATTTATATAAAAATAAACAAATAAATAATTAAAACGAATATTGAAATTTATAATGAAAAAATAAATATAAGATTTATTATTTATTATTTAGGATATACCTGTTTAAAAATATTTATATATTTAGGGTTTTCGAGATTTAAAATTTATTGATTTAAGTATTTAGGGATTTAATGCTTTATAGCTTTTATTTAAACAATGAAATCACAAAAAATTTATTTTTGATATTTTTTCAAATTTTCAAATGTCATAACATTTGAAAATATAATAATTTTAAAATTTTTAAAAATCTGAATACAATATTTAGTAATAATAATTATTATAACTATATATAATATAAAATAAATATAAACAATTTTATTGATAAATATTATAGTAATTATCAAAAAATAAATTAATAAACTATTATTAATAAGATAGATATAAATTAAAATATAATTAAAAAACCTAAAATGATTCAAAATCAAAGTAAATTTATTACTAAATAATATATTATTTTTAGATTTTGCATCATTTTATAAGCTTATATTTTTTTTTGATGAAAAATATATTATTTAAATTAGATTTGTCACTCAAAATTTATTTTGAAATTAATATTTCTATAAATATTTTAAATTATATTCAAGGTTTACGAGTTTAAAGGTTTAGGTATTTATGGGCTTCGGGGTTTAGGAGTTTAGAGATATATGTATTTATGCATTTATTGGTTTATAAATTTTATTTAAACAATGTTATAATAAAAAATTTATTTTTGTTATTTTTTCTCATTTTTGAAGGTTATAACATTTGAAAATATAATAATTTTTAAATTTTTTTTATATGTGAGTAATATATTTAGTTATGATAATCTTAATAATTATATATCATGTTAATTCATTATAAACAATTATATTGATAGATATTATATTAATGATCAAAAATAAATTAATAAACTATTATTAATAAGATAGATATTTTTTAATATATGTTTGCAAAACGTAAATTTATTCAAAATTAAAGTAAAATATAATACTAAATAATAATTTTTTTGATGTTTTGCTTCTTTTTTATAAGTTTATATTTTTTGTTATTAAAAGTAAATTATTTAAATTATATTTGTTTTCTATATAATTTATTTTTAATTTATAATTCTATAAAAACAAACTAATAAATAATTAAAATGGATATTTAAAATTATAATGAATACAAATAAAATTGAGATGTATTATTTATTATTCGGGATATACTAGTTTAATGGTTTATGTATTTAGGTGTTTTGTGGTTTAGTGATTTAAGTGTTTAGGACTTCAGTGATTTATAGTTTTTATTTAAAGAATGAAGAAATAAAAAATAAAATTTTATTATTTTTTTTAATTTTTGAAGGTTATAACCTTTGAAAATATAATAATTTTTAATTTTATTTAAATGTAAATATAATATTTAGTTATAATATTCTTAATAATTATATATAATGTAAACTCAATATAAATAATTTTATTAATATATATTACAATATTGATCAATAAAAAATTAATAAACTATTATTAATAAGAATGATATAAACTAAAATATAATTACAAAAACTAAAATGATTCAAAATCAAAATAAAATATATTACAAAATAATAAATTTTTCTTTTTAAAATTTTGCCTCTTTTTATAAGCATATATATATATTTTTTTTGATAAAGAATAAATTATTTAAAGTAGATCTATCTAACTAATAAATTATTTTGTAATTAATATTTCTATAAAAATAAACTGATAAATAATTAAAATAAAAATTTAAAATTATACTTAATAAAAATTAAAATGAGATTTATGATTTATTATTAATGTATACTAATTTAAAATTTTAAGTATTTAGAAGTTTTGTCATTTAGGAGTTTAGTGATTTATGTTTTTAGGCATTTAGTGGTTTATAGGTTTTATTAAAACAATAAAATAACAAAAAAATTGTAATATTTTCTCATTTTCATAGGTTATAACGTTTGAAAATATAATAATATTTAAAAATTTTTGAAATGTGAATACAATATTTAGTTATAATAATATTAATAATTATATATCATATAAATTCAATATAAATAATTTTATTGATAGATTATATAATAATGATCAATTTTATATTAATAAACTATTAATAAAAAGATCGATATTAATTAAAAAATATTTACAAAACCTAAATTGATTCAAAATTAAAGTAAAATATATTACTGGATAATAATTTTTAATTTTTAAATTTTTAATTCTTTTATATGTGTATATATTTTTTTTATTAAAAATAAATTATTTAAATTAAATTTGTCACACTCATAATTTATTTTGTAATAAAAATTTATATAAAAATAAACTAATAAATAATTAAACTGAATATTTAAAATTATAATAAATTTAAATAAAAATTAGATTTCTTAATTATTAAGTAGTATATAGCAGTTTAATGGTTTATGTATTTAGGCATTACGGGCTTTAGGAGTTTACTGATTTAACTGTGTATGCATTTATTGGTTTATAGGTTTTATTTAAAAATAAAAATAACAAAATATTTATTTTTATTATTTTTTTTATATTTTCAAAGGTTATAACATTTGAAAATATAATAATTTTTAAATTTATTTTAAATGTAAATTCAATATAAACAATATTATTGATAAATATTGTAATAATTATCAAAAAATAAATTAATAATCTATTATTAATAAGATAGATATCAATTAAAATTTAATTACAAACCCTATAATGATTCAGAAGCAAAGCAAATTATATTACTATATAATAATTTTTTGTTTTTAATTTTTTTTTCTTTTAATAAGTTTATCTATATTTTTTTGATGAAAAATAATTTATATAAATTATATTTGTCTAACTTATAATTTATTTTTTAATTAAAATTTATATAAAAATAAACAAATAAATAATTAAAATGAATATTTAAAATTATAATGAAAAAAAATGAGATTTATTAATTATTATTTAGGGTATATCAGTTTAATTTTAATTATATCTGTCTCACTAATAATTTATTTTGTAATTAATATTTCTATAAAAATAAACTAATATATAATTAAAATAAAAATTTTAATTTATTCTGAAAAAAAATTAAAATGAGATTTATTATTTATTATTAATGTATACCAGTTTAATGGTTTAAGTATTTAGATGTTTTGTCATTTGAAAATTTAGTGATTTATGTTTTTAGGCATTTAGTGGTTTATAGGTTTTATTTAAACAAAAAATTAATAAAAAAATTTATAATTTTTTCTAATTTTGATAAGTTATAACCTTTGAAAACATAATAATATATACAATTTTTATAAATGTAAATATAATATTTTAGTTATAATAATATTAATAATTATATATCATATAAATTCAATATAAACAATTTTATTGATAGATATTATAATAATGATCAAAAATTAAATTAATAAACAATTAATAAAAAGATAGAAATTAATTACAAAATATTTACAAAACCCAAATTAATTTAAAATTAAAGTAAAATATATTACTGGATAATACTTTTAAATATTTAAATATTTACTTCTTGTATGCGTATATATATTATTTCATTAAAAATAAATTATTTAAATTATATTTGTCGCACTCATATTTTATTTTGTAATAAATATTTCTATAAAAATAAACTAATAAATAATTAAATTGAATATTTAAAATTATACTAAATAGAAATAAAAATTAGTTTTATTATTTATTATGTATTATATATCGGTTTAATGCTTACTATATTTAGGCATTACGGGGTCTAAGAGTTTACTTATTTAACTATGTATGCATTTAGTAGGTTAAAAGTTTTATTCAAAAAATAAAAAAATAAAAAATTTATTTTTATTATTTTTTGATATTTTCAAAGGTTATAACCTTAGTAAATATAATAATTTTTTAATTTTTTTCAAAAGTGACTTCAATATTTAGTTATAATAATTATTATATTTATATATCATATATATTCAATATTAACTATTTTATTAATAAATATTCTAATAATGATCAAAAAATAAATTAATAATCTATTATTAATAAGATATATATCAATTATAATATAATTAGAAAACCTAAAATGATTCAGATGCAAAGTAAAATAAATTACTATATAATAATTTTTTGTTTTGAATTTTTTTTTTCTTTTAAAAAGTTTATATATATTATTTTAATGAAAAATAATTTATATAAATTATTTTTGTGTAATTTATAATTTATTTTGTAATTATTATTTATATAAAAATAAACAAATAAATAATTAAATTTGAATATTTAAAATTAAAATAAAAAAAATGAGATTTTGTTCTTTATTATTTAGGATATACCGGTTTAATTTAAATTAGATTTGGTTCACTAATAATTTATATCGCAATTAATATTTATATAAAAATAAACTGATAGATAATTAAAATAAAAATTAAAATTATACTGAATAATTAAAATAATTTATTTTGTTCCCCTCTCAACTCTAGAATGATTGTTAAACCTTTAACTAATACTGTGACCCAGTATTATAGTGATTAAATATGTATTCATGATCATTCTTAGCGCCATAACAATATGTTCAACAGAGAGACATAAGTTATGACATATTCTCATCGATATGATTTTGTGTTCTAGAGACAAAATATACAATCATGACCATTGCTAATGCTGTAATAATCTAAAGCAAGAAAGAGACTAAATCCATAAATCACCCCTTGAGTCATGGCTTTGTGTTACATATACAAAAAGATAAATCTTTGACATTCCTAAAAGTTATGAATTTCAATTTAAATTTAACACTTACTCATTTTATTATAAAAGTGAAAAACATGAGATTTAGGATTTAGGGTTTATGGATTAGGGTTATAGTTTATGGTTTAAGGTTTAGGATTTATAGTTTAGACTTTATGGATTTTTTTTGTTTTTTTTTTTTTGGAAAATACACACTTTATTTATCATTTAGGCACTCAACGTACAAGAGACTAAAAGGGTGACTAATTTAGGCAAGCCCACCATATCCTATGCACCTTAATGATTCTATGCATAAAATACTTAAAAAAACATAATGCCTAATAATTCCAAGCGTACGAATACAACTAAAATCACCTGGCAATCCCGGACTTCAGAGTTGGCATTGAGTCATTATGTGCACTGCGTCCTTTCCATACTGATTTGTCCAAGGCTTTTGGAGGAACCCGAATGATGCACCATATTAAAACTATGCAAATATAAGATTGTGCATGTGTGTGACATGCAGCATCAAGTGTTTGCCTATTAATTGCTATGCAATGGAATACATGTAAAACTTAATACTCATAAATCCACAAGTCCATATCTACGGCACTTTGTCAATTCATTCTCACTTCTGAATTCCACTTTCTTTTGCTCCAATGATCCTCAAAAGAGTATCTTTTGGGTTAGAATGCTTCCTCCTCGAGCTCCAAGAAGTGGCTGTATGTTGCACCGATAAAATATCAAAAAATTTGCATGCATCGGTGTGGATTTGTGATGAGGTCCATCTCATAGTCTAATTATCTACGAGTACCACCAAGCTAGAATACACGTAAAATTACAAAATGCTATAAAGTTGGGACTGCTCCCGAGAGTGTAGCATCGCCTAATGTCTATTTACAAAATGCATTAGAGGTCCCCACTTAGAGATACTCATGGGTCCAGTTGCCCTCATTGCATGCTACATAGAGAACAGACAAGATTGTGTGTGTGAGTATGTCATGATCTGTCTCTACAAGTACATGGTGCATACAAAGTCCAAAATACAAATAATACTACAAACATAAACTACAAGTTTGAATCTTTTCCTCCCGTGTCGCTGGTCTGGACTCCATTGCTTACTGGCCATGCTTGGTGATGATTCGTATTTTGCCAGCTCTCCACTTAATCATGGATTACCCGCTACTCCTGTTTGGCAACGGTTGGGTGGCCCTCTATGCTGCCTGATAGGGCTAGTGGGACACACTCCTAGCTAATCCTGGGTTTACTCCCGACCACTTTGCTCGGTCTCATCAGTTGTCTGAATGTTATCATTCCGGCTTGCTAGTGGGGCCCTCTACAAGCTGGTGGCCCATACTTCTGGCTGCTTCCAGGACTTCCTGGCCCCTCTAAATGCTACACCAAAATGGACAAGAATATGTGCACGTGTGTACTGTGGTCCGTCGCTATGTGTGTGTGGTGCAGCAGTATCAAGGTTTAAGAATTTAGTAATTTAAGTTTTTCGTTATTTTGTGGTTTGGAGGTTTTATTTAAATAATTAAATAACAAAGAAATTATTTTTATGATTTTTTCTCATTTTCAAGGTTATAATCATTGAAAATATTATAATTTTTATTTTTTTTTCAAATGTTAATACAATATTTAATTATAATAATCAAAAAAATTAAATATAATGTAAATTCAATATAAATAATTTTATTGATCGATTTATAATACTGATCATAAAATAGATTAATAAATTATTATTAATAAGATAGATATTAATTAAAATATATTTGCAAAACCTAAAATGATTCAAAATCAAAGTAAAATATTTTACTAAATAATACTTTTTTATTTTTAAATTTTTGATTCTTATATAAGCTTATAAATTTTTTTGATGAAGATAAATTATTTATATTATATTTGTCTCATTCATAATTTTATTTTGAACTTAATATTTCTATAAAAATAAACTAATAAATAATTAAAATGAATAATAAAATTATAATGAATACAAATAAAAATAAGATTTATGATTAATTATTTAGGTTATACCGGTTTAATGGTTTAAGTATTTAGGAGTTTAGGAGTTTAGTGATTTAAGTGTTTAGGAATTTAGTAGTTTATATGTTTTATTTAAATAATAAAATAACAAAAAAATTATTTTTTTAATTTTTTATAAATTCTGAAGGTTATAAACTTTATAAATATAATAATTTTTAAATTTTTTTTAAATGTGAATACAATATTTAATTATAATAAACTTTATAATTATATATCATGTAAATTAAAAATAAACAATTTTATTGATAGATATTAATAAACTAAATATAAATATAAATATAATAACGATCAAAAAAAATTAATAAACTATTATTTATTGATAGATATTTATATATTATTTATAAATACCAAAACATTTAAAGATGGTTTAAATGTTTAAGTATTTAAGGGTTTTGTGGTTTTGGGGTTTATGAGTTTAATTATTTAAGCATTTAGTGTGTACCTATATAATTATTTAGTGTATACCTATATAATGGTTTAAGTTTTTTTTATGGTTTTGGGGTTAATGAGTTTATTGATTTATATGTTTGCACATTTAGATGTTTATAGGTTTTATTTAATCTATGAAATAACAAAAAATTTATTTTTATGAAATTTCGTGATTTTCAATGGTTATTAACTTTGAAAATATAATAATTTTTTAATCTTTCTAAAATATGAATGCAATACTTAGTTATAATAATCTTAATAATTATATTTGATGTAAATTTAATATAAAAAATTTTATTAATATATATTATTATAATGATCGAAAAATAAATTAATAAACTATTATTAATAAGATAGATATTGATTAAAATATATTTGCAGAACCTAAAATAATTCAAAATCAAAGTAAATTATATTACTAAATAAAATTTTAAATTTTTGAAATATTATTTATTTTTATAAGCTTATTTTTGTTTCATAAAAAATTATTTATTTAAATTATATATGTCTCACTCATTATTTAATTGGTAATTAATATTTCTATAAAAATAAATTAAAAAATAATTAAAATGAATATTTAAATTTATAATGAATACAAATAAAAATGAGATTTTTATTTATTATTTAGGTTATATATGTTTAATGGTTTAAGTATTTAGGGGATTTTTGTGTTTAGGAGTCTAGAGATTTAAATCTTAAGGCATTTAGTGGTTTATAAGTTTTATTTAAATAATAAAATAATAAAAAAATATTTTTGTGATTTTTTATCATTTTTGAAGCTTATAACATTTGAAAATATAATAATTTTTAAATTTCTTTTAAATGTAAATATAATATTTAGTTATAATAATCTTAATAATTATAAGACATTTAAATTCAATAAAAGTAATTTTATTGTTAGATATTATAAAATAGATCAAATAATAAATTAATAAACTATTCTTAATAAGATTGATAGCAATTAAAATATAATTGCAAAACTTATATATAATGATTCAAAATCAAAGAAAAATATATTACTAAATAATAATTTTTTGTTTTTAAATTTTTATTTCTTTTTATATGCTTATATTTTTTTTGATTAAAAATAAATTATTAAAATTATAGTTTTCTAGCTCATTATTTATTTTGTAATTATATTTTTATAAAAAATAAACTAATAAATAATTAAAATGAATATTTAAAATTATAATAAATACAAATTAAAATGAGATTTATGTTTTATTATATATGGTATACCAGTTTAATGGTTTGTTTATTTAGGAGTTTTTTCGTTTAAGAGTTTATCAATTTATACTTTTAGGTATTTAGTGGTTTATAGCTTTTATTTATATAATAAAATTAAAAAAAAATTAGCTTTTTCCAGATATTCAATGGTTATAACCTTTGAAAATAAAATAATTTTTAAAATTTTTTGAAATGTGAATACTATGTATAATTATATTAATCTTGCTAATTATATATCATATAAATTCAATATAAACAATTTTAATGATAGATATTAAAATAATGATTAAAAACTAAATTAATAAACTATTATTAATAATATAAATATTAAATAAAATATATTTACATAACACAAAATGATTTAAAATCAAATCAAAATTTATTACTATATAATAATATATAATTTTTAAATTTTTCCTTCTTTTTATAAGCTTATATTTTTTTTGATTAAAAATAAATTATTTAAATAATATTTGTCTCACTCGAAATTTATTTTGTAATTAATTTTTGTAAATAATTAAATTATAAATAATTAAAATGAATATTTAAAATTATAATAAATAGAAATAAAATTAAGATTTATTATTTATTAAGTAGTATATAGATATTAAAATGTTTATGTATTTAGGGGTTTCGGGGTTTATGAGCTTACTAATTTATGTAAGTAAGAATTTAATGGTCTATAGGTTTTATTTAAAAAATAAAATAACTAAAAATTTATTTTTATTATTTTTTATCATTTTTTAAGATTAAAACTTTTGAAAATATAATAATTTTTAAATTTTTTTCAAAAGTGAATAAAATATTTATTTATAATAATCATAATAATTATATATCATATAAATTCATTATAAACTATTTTATTGATAGATATTCTAAAAATTATCAAAAAATAAATTAAAAATCTATTATGAATAAGATTGATATTACTTAAAATATAATATCAAAACCTAAAATGATTCAAAATCAAAGAAAAATATATTACTAATAATAATAACTTGTTTTTAAATATCTTTTCTTTTTATAAGCTTATCAATTTTTTGATGAAAAATATTTTTTATTAATTATATTTTTAACTTATAATTTATTTTATAATTAGTATATATATATAAATAAAAAACTTAACAATCAAATTGAATTTTTTAAATTATAATGAAAACAAATAAAAATGAAATTTATTAATTATTATTTAGGGTATACCGATTTAAAGGATTAGTGTATAGTGGGGTATCGGGATTTTCTAGTTTAGTGATTTAAATGCTTAGGCATTTAGTGGTGTATATGTTTTATTTAAACAATAGAATAACAAAGAAAAAATATTTGTTTTATTTTTTTACATTTTCAAAGGTTATAACCTTTGAAAATATAACAATTTTAAAATTTTTTTCAAAATTGAATACAATTTTTAGTTATAATAATCATTATATTTATATAGCATATAAATTCAATATAAACATTTTTATTAAAAAATATTCTAATAATGCGGAAAAAATAACTTAATAATCTATTATTAATAAGATAGATATCAATTAAAATATATTTACAAAACCTAAAATGATTCAGAAGCAAAGCAAAATATAGTACTATACAATAATTTTTTGTTTTGAAATTTTTTTTTCTTTTAAAAAGTTTATGTATAATTTTTTGATGAAAAATAATTAATATAAATTATATTTTTGTAACTCATAAATTATTTTGTAATTAATATTTATATAAAAATAAACAAATAAATAATTAAAAAAATATTTAAAATTATAATTAAAAAATGATTTTTAATATTTATTATTTAGGGTATACCGGTCAAATTAAAATTTGACCTTTCTTAATAATAATATATTTTATATTTAATATTTCTATAAAAATAAACTGAAAATTAATTAAAATAAAAATTTAAAATTATACTGAAAAAAAATTAAAATGATATTTATGATTTATTATTAATGTATACAAGTTTAATAGTTTAAGTATTTAGAGGTTTTGTCTTTTAGGAGTTTAGCAATTTAGGTTTTTAGGCATTTAGTGGTTTATAGATTTTATTTAATCAATAAAATAACAAATAAAAAATTTGTAATTTTTTCTCATTTTCATAGGTTATAACCTTTGAAAATATAATAATATTTAAAATTTTTTGAAATGTGAATACAATATTTAGTTATAATAATATTAATAATTATATATGATATAAATTCAATATAAATAATTTTATTGATATATATTATAAATAATGATCAAAAATTAAATTAATAAACTACTAATAATAAGATAGATATTAATTAACAAATATTTACAAAATCCAAATTGATTCAAAATTAAAGTAAAATATATTACTGGATAATAATTTTTAATTTTTAAATTATTACTTCTTTTATTATCGTATATATTTTTTTTGATTAAATATAAATTATTTAAATTATATTTGTCGACTCAATTTATTATATAATAAATATTTCTATAAAAATAAACTAATAAAATATTAAAATGAATATTTAAAATTTAATAAATAGAAATTAAAATTAGATTTATTAATTATTAGGTTTTATATAGCAGTTTAATGGTTTATGTATTTAGGTATTATGGGGTTTAGGTGTTTACTAATTTAATTGTGTATGCATTTAGTGGATTATAGGTTTTATTTAAAAAATAAAATAACAAAACATTTATTTTTAGTATTTTTTGATATTTTCAAAGGTTAACCTTTGAAAATATAATAATTTTTAAATTTTTTTCAAAAGCGAATTCAATATTTATAATAATAATCAATATATTTATATATCATATAAATTCAATATAGACAACTTTAGTGATTAATATTCTAATAATGATCAAAAAATAAATTAATAATCTATTATTAATACGATAGATATCAATTAAAATATAATTATAAAATATAAAATGATTTATAAGCAAACCAAAATATATTACTATATAATAATTTTTTGATTCGTAATTTTTTTTTATTTTAAAAAGTTTATCTATATTTTTTTGAATAAAAATAATTTACATAAATTATATTTGACTAACTCATAATTTATTTAATTAATATTTATATAAAAATATAAAAATAAATAATTAAAATGAATATTTAAAATTATAATGAAAAAAAATGAGATTTATTATTTATTATTTAGGGTATACTGGTTTAATCTAAATTATAACTATCTTACTAATAATTTATTTTGTAATTAATATTTCTATTAAAATAAACTGACAAATAATTAAAATAAAATTTAAAATTATATTGAATAAAAATTAAAATGAGATTTATTATTTATTATTAATGTAAACCAATTTAATAGTTTAAGTATTTAGAGGTTTTGTCGTATAGATGTTTAGTGATTCATGTTTTTAGGCATTTAGTGTTTTATAGGTTTTATTTAAACAATAAAATAACAAAAAAAAATTTTAATTTTTTGTAATTTTCATAGGTTATAACATATTAAAATATAATAATATTTAAAATTTTTTGAAATGTAAATACAATATTTAGTTATAATAATTTTAATAATTATATATCATATAAATTCAATATAAAAAATTTTATTAGTAGATATTATAATAATGATCAAAAATTAAATTAATAAACTATTAATAATAAGATAGATATTAATTAAAAAATATTTACAAAACCCAAATTAATTAAAAATTAAAAATTAAAAATAAAATATTTATTGTTAATTATTAATTTTTAAATTTTTAGTTCTTTTATAAGAGTATATTTATATTTTTATTAAAAATAAATTACTTAAATTATATTTGTCACACGCATAATTTATTTTGTTATAAAAATTTATATAAAAATAAACTAATAAATAATAAAAATGAATAATTAAAATTATAATAAATTCATATAAAATTAGATTTCTTAATTATTAAGTAGAATATAGCAGTTTAATAGTTTATGTATTTTGGCATTACGAGCTCTAGGAGTTTACTAATTTAACTATGTAAGCATTTAGTGGTTTAAAGGTTTTATTTAAAAATTAAAATAACAAAATATTTATTTTTATTATTTTATTATATTTTCAAAGGTTATAACCTTTGAAAATATAATAATTTTTAAATTTCTTTCAAATATGAATTCAATATTTAGTTATAATAATCATTGTATTTATATATCATATAAATTCAATATAAACAATTTTATTGATAAATATTCTAATAATGATCAAAAAATATATTAATAATCTATTATTAATAAGATAGATATCAATTTAAATATAATTACAAAACCGATAATGATTCTGAAGCAAAGTAAATTATAATACTATATAATAATTTTTTATTTTTTATTTTTTTTTCTTTTAATAAGTTTATCTATATTTTTTTGATGAAAAATAATTTATATAAATTATATTTGTCTAACTCATAATTTATTTTTTAAATAGTATTTATATAAAAATAAACAAATAAATAATTAAAATGAATATTTAAAATTATATTGAAAAAAAATGAGATTTATTCTTTATTATTTAGGGTATACCATTTTAATTTAAATTATATCTATATCACTAATAATTTATTTGTAATTAATATTTCAATAAAAATAAACTGATAAATAATTAAATTAAAAATTTAAAATTATACCGAATAAAAATTAAAATGAGATTTATGAATTATTATTAATGTTTACCAGTTTAATAATCAATATTTAGTACTTTAGAGATTTATGTATACAATATTTAGTAATAATAATCAATATTATAATATATAATATAAACTAAATACAAATAATTTTATTAATAGATATGATATCAATTATCAAAAAATAAATTAATATGTTATTATTATTATTATGATGGATATAAATCAAAATATAATTGTAAAACCAAAAATTATTAAAAATACATGTAAAATTTATTACTAAATAATAATTTTTGTTTTTTTGTTTTTTTTTTCTTTTTATAAGCTTATATATTTTTTTGATGAAAAATAAATTATTTTAATTATATTTGTAACACTCATAATTTATTTTGTAATTAATATATTAATAAATTATTTAAATTATATTTAAGGTTTACGAGTTTAAAGGTTTAAGTATTTAGGGGCTTTTGTATTTAGGAGTTTAGAGGTTTACATGTTTAGGAATTTAGTGGTTTATAAGTATTATTTAAACAATGATATAACAAAAAATTTATTTTATAAGTATTATTTAAATTTTTTTCAAATGTAAATATAATATTTAGTTATAATAATCTTAATAAATAAAATTCATTCAAATTTAATATAAATAATTACATTGCTAGATATTATAATAATGATCAAAAAAAATTTAATAAACTATTATTAATAAGAGAGATATTATTTAAAATATATTTGCAAAATCTAAATTTATTCAAAATCAAAGTAAAATATATACTTAATAATAATTTTTTTAATGTTTTGCTTTTTTATAACTTTATATTTTTGTTATTATAAATAAATTATTTAAATTAATTTATCTTACACATAAATTATTTTGTAATTTATAATTCTATAATAATAAACTAATAAATTATTAAAATAATTATTTAAAATTATAATGAATACAAATAAAATTGAGATTTATTATTTATTAATAAGGATATACTGGTTTAATGGTTTATGTATTTAGGTATTTTTGGGTTTAGGAATTTAGTGATTTAAGTGTTTAGACCTTTTGTGATTATATTTATTATCTAAAGAATTAAAAAACAAAAAATTTGATTTTTTGAATTTTTTTAATTTTTGAAGGTTGTAACCTTTGAAAATATAATAATTTTTTATTTTTTTTAAATTTGAATATAATATTTAGTTAAAACAATCTTAATAATTATATATAATGTAAACTAAATATAAATAATTTTATTAATAGATATTATAATAATGATAAATAAATAAATTAATAAACTCGTATTAATATGAATGATATAAATTAATATATAATTGTAGAATCTAAAATGATTCAAAATCAAAATAAAATATATTACTAAATAATAATTATTTATTTTAAAAATTTTGTTTTATTTTATAAGTATATATATATTTTTGATTAAAAATAAATTATTTAAATTATATCAGTCTCACTAATAATTTATTTTGTAATAAATATTTCTATAAAAATAAATTGATAAATAATTAAAATGATTATTTAAAATTATAATGAACACTAATAAAAAGAGATTTATGATTTATTATTTAGGGTATACACATTTAATGGTTTAAGTTTTTTGTGGTTTTGGGGTTAAGGCATTTATTGATTTATATGTTAGCACATTTAGGTGTTTATAGGTTTTATTTAATCAATGAAATAAAAAAATTATTTTTATGAATTTTCGTGATTTTTAAAGGTTATATGACCTTTGAAAATATAATAATTTTTTAATCTTTCTAAAATATGAATACAATACTTAGTTATAAAAATCTTAATAATTATATTTGATGTAAATCTAATATATATTATTATATTAAATTTTATTAATATATATTATTATAATGATCGAAAAATAAATTAATAAACTATTATTAAAAAGATAGATATTAATTAAAAAATAATTGCAGAACTCAAAATAATTCAAAATCAAAGTAAATTATATTACTAAAAAAATTTTTAAATTTTGAAATTTTGTTTATTTTTATAAGCTTTTTTTTTCATAAAAAATAATATATTTAAATTATATGTCTCACTCATTATTTATTTTGTTATTAATGGTTCTATAAAAATAAACTAAAAATAATTAAAATGAATATTAAAAATTATAATGAATACTAAAAAATGAAATTTATTATCTATTATTTAGGTTATATAGATTTAATGTTTTAAGTATTAAGGGGGTTTTGGGGTTAAAAAGTCTAGATATTTAAATGATTAGGCATTTAGTGGTTTTATGTTTTATTTAAATAATAAAATAATAAAAAAATTATTTTTGTGATTTTTTATCATTTTTGAAGGTTATAACCATTGAAAATATAATAATTTTTAAATTTTTTTCAAAAGTTAATTCAATATTTAGTTATAATAATCATTTTATTTATATTTCATATAAATTCAATATAAATAATTTTATTAATAAATATTCTAATAATGATCAAAAAATAAATTAATACTCTATTATTAATAAGATAGATATTAATTAAAATATAATTATAAATCCTAAAATGATTCAGAAGTAAAGAAAAATATATTACTTCATAATAAATTTTTATTCTGAAATTTTTGTTCTTTTTATAAGTTAATCTATATTTTTTGATGAAAAATAATTTATATAAATTATATTGGTCTAACTCATAATTTATATTGTAATTAATATTTAATAAAAATAAACGAATAAATAATTTAAATGAATAATTAAAATTATAATGAAAAAAATAATATTGAGATTTATTATTTATTATTTAGGGTATACCAGTTTAAAAAGATTATCTATTTATTGTTTTTGAGAATTCAGAGTTATTGACTTAATTGTTTAGGCATTTAGTAGTTTATCGGATTTATTTAAATAATGAGAACAAAAAAAGTATTTTTGATATTTTTTCACATTTTCAAATGTTATAACATTTGAAAATATAATAAATTTAAATTTTTTTAAAAATTTGAATACAATATTTAGTAATAAAAATCATTATAATTATATATAATATAAACAAAATATAAACAATTTTATAGATAGATATGATATTAATTATCAAAAAATAAATTAATATGCTATTATTAATAAGATAGATATAATTTAAAATATAACAGCAAAACCTAAAATTATTCAAAATCAAAAAAAATTTATTACTAGATAATAATTTTTTTTTTTAGTTTTTGCTTATTTTTATAAGCTTATATTTTTTTTGATGAAAAATAAATTATTTAAATTATATTTAAGGTTTACGAGTTTAAAGTTTTAAGTATTTAGGAGCTTTTGTGTTTAAGAGTTTATAGATTTAAGTGTTTAGGCATTTAGTGGTCTATAAGTTTTATTTAAACAATGATATAACACAAAATTTATTTTTATTTTTTTTTCTAATTTTTGAAGGTTATAACTTTTAAAAATATAAAAATTTCTAAATTTGTTTCATATGTAAATATAATATTTTGTTATAATAATCTTAATAAATATAAGTCATTTAAATTCAATATAAATAATCACATTGCTAGATATTATAATAATGATCAATAAATAAATAAATAAACTATTATTAATAAGATAGATATTATTTAAAATATATTCGCAAAATCTAAATTTATTCAAAATCAATGTATATATTACTAAATAATAATTTTTTTTAATATTTTGCTATTTTTATAAGTTTATATTTTTGTTATTAAAAATAAATTATTTAAATTATATTTGTCTTCATTATAATTTATTTTGTAATTTATAATTCTATAAAAATAAACTAATAAATAATTAAAATAAATATTTAAAATTATAATGAATACAAATAAAGTTGAGATTTATTATTTATTATTAAGGATATACAGGTTTAATGGTTTAAGTATTTAGGTGTTTTGGGGTTTAGTCATTTAAGTTTTTATGCCTTAAGTGATTTTATCTAAATTTTTGAAGGTTATATCCTTTGAAAATATAATAATTTTTAATTTTTTTTAAAATGTGAATATAATATTTAGTTATAATAAGCTTGATACTTATATATAATGTAAAATATTTATAAATAATTTTATTAATAGATATTATAATAATGATCAATAAATAAATTAATAAACTATTATTAATTAAAATGATATAAATTAAAATATAATTTCAAAATGTAAAATTATTCAAAATTAAATTAAAATAAATTACTAAATAATAATATTTTGTTTTAATAATTTTACCTCTTTTTATGATCTTATATTTTTTTGATGAAAAATAAATTATTTATATTATATCTGTATAACTAATAATTTATTTTGTAATTAATATTTCTATAAAAATAAACTGATAAATAATTAAAATGAATATTTAAAATTATAATGAATACTAATAAAAATGAGATTTATTATTTATTATTTCGAGTATACTAATTTAAAGGCTTATGTATTTATGGGCTTCGAGGTTTAGGAGTTTAGTCATTAAGAATTTAGGTATTTTGTGGTTTATAGATTTTATTTAAAAAATATAATAACAAAAATTTATATTTTTATTTTATCTTATTTTCAAAGGGTATAACCTTTAAAAAACATAATAATTTTTAAATTTTTTAAAATGTGAAAATATTATTTTGTTATAATAATCTAAATAATTATATATTATGTAAATTCAATATAAATAATTTTTTTTAAAGATATTATGTTGACGATAATAAAATAAATTAATAAACTATTATTAATAAGATAGATATTAAATAAAACTTTTTTGCAAAACCTAAGATGATTCAAAATCAAAGTAAAATATATTAATAAGATAGATATTAAATAATACTATTATTAATAAGATAAAATATACAGGTTTAAAAGATAATATATTTAGAAATTTTGGGATTTAAGAATTTAGTGATTTAAGTGTTTAGGCATTTACTAGTTCATAGGTTTTATTTAAAAAATAAAATAACAAAAATTTTTTTTTGTTATTTGTTATCATTTTTGAATGATATAACCTTTGAAACTATAAAAATTTTAAATTTTTTTTAAATGTGAATACTATTTTTAGTTATGATAATCTTAATAATTATATATCCAGCAAATTCAATATAAATAATTATATTGATATATATTATAATTATGATCATACAAAAGATTAATAAACAATTATTAATAAGATAAATATTGTTTAAAATATATTTACAAAACCTAAAATGATTCAAAATCAAAGTGAAATATTTTACTAAATATTAATTTTAAATTTTTAAATTTTTGTATACATTTATAAGCCTATATATTTTTTGATGAAAAATAAATTATTTAAATTATATTTGTCACACTAATAATTTATTTTTTAATTTATATTTCTATAAAATTAAACTAATAAATAATTAAATGTATATTTAAAATTATAATGAATACTAATAAAAATCAGATTTATGATTAATTATTTAGTGTATAACTATTTAATTGTTTATGTTTTTTGTGGTTTTGGGATTAAGGAGTTTATTGATTTTATATGTTTACACATTTTCATGTCGATAGGTTTTATTTAATCAATGAAATAACAAAAAATTTATTTTTTATGAATTTTCGTGATTTTCAAAGGTTATGACCTTTAAATATATAATAATTTTTTAATAGTTATAAAATATGAATGGAATACTTAGTTATAATAATCATAATAATTATATTTGTTGTAGATTCAATATAAAAAAATGTATTAATATATATTATAAAAATGATGAAAAAATAAATTAATAAACTATTATTAATAAGATAGATATTAATTAAAATATATTTGCATAACCCAAAATAATTCAAAATCAAAGTAAATTATATTACTAAATAAAATTTTAAATTTTTGAAATTTTGTTTATTTTTATAAGCTTATTTTTTCATAAAAAATAATGTATTTAAATTATATCTGTATCACTTATTATTTATTTTGTAATTAATAGTTCTATAAAAATAAACTAAAAAATAATTAAAATGAATATTTAAAATTATAATGAATACAAATAAAAATGAGATTTATTATTTATTATTTAGGTTATATAGGTTTAATGGTTCATGTATTTAGGGGGCTTTGGGGTTTAGGAGTCTAAAGATTTAAATGTTTAGGCATTTAGTGCTTTATAATTTTTATTTAAATAATAAAAATTTATTTTTGTGATTTTTTATTATTTTTGAAGTTTATAACCTTTGAAAATATAATAATTTTTAAATTTTTTTTCAAATGTAAATATAATATTTTTTATATTAACTTAATAATTATAAGACATTTTAATTGAATATAAGTAATTTTATTGTTTGATTGTGTAAAAATGAACAAATAATAAATTAATAAACTATTCTTAATAAGATTGATAGCAATTAAAATATAATTATAAAACCTATATATAATCATTCAAAACCAAAGTAAAGTATATTACTAAAAAATAATTTTTTGTATTTAAATTTTTACTACTTTTTATATGCTTATATTTTTTTTTGATTAAAAATAAATTATTAAAATTATAGTTGTCAAGCTCATTATTTTTTTTGTAATTAATATTTCTATAAAAAATAAACTAATAAATAATTAAAATGAATTTTTAAAATTATAAGAATACAAATTAAAATGAGATTTATGATTTATTATATGTGGTATACCGGTTTAATGGTTTGATTATTTAGGAGTTTTGTCGTTTATGAGTTTACCAATTTATGTTTTTAGGCATTTAGTGTTTTATAGGTTTTATTTATATAATCAAAATTTAAAATTCTTTTTTTGATATTTTCTGATTTTCCAATGTTTTAATCTTTGAAAATAAAATAATTTTTAAAATTTTTTAAAATCTGAATACTATGTATAATTATATTTATCTTACTAATTATATATCATATAAATTCAATAAAAACAATTTTAATGATAGATAGTATAATAATGATCAAAAATTAAATTAATAAACTATTATTAATAATATAAATATTAATTAAGATATATTTACATAACACAAAATGATTCAAAATCAAATCAAAATATATTACTAAATAATAATAATTAATTTTCTAATATTTCATTCTTTTTATAAGTTTATATTTTTTATTGATTTAAAAGAAATTATTTAAAAATATTTGTCTCACTCAATTTTTTTTTGAAATTAATTTTTATAAATAAATAAACTATAAATAATTAAAATGAATATTTAAAATTATAATAAATACAAATAAAAACGAGATTTATTTTTATTAAGTAGTATATAGTTGTTAAAAGGTTTATGTATTTAGGAGTTTCGGGGTCTATGAGCTTATAGATTTAAGTAAGTAAGCATTTAATGAACTATTGGTTTTATTTTAAAAATGAAATAATAAAAAATTTATTTTTGTTATTTTTTCTCATTTTTTAAGGTTATAACTTTTGAAAATATAATAATTTTAAAATTTTTTTTAAAGTGACTACATCATATATTTATAATAATCATAATAATTATATATCATATAAATTCAATATAAACAATTTTTTTGATAGATATTCTAATAATTATCAAAAAGTAAATTAAAAATTTATTATGAATAAGATTGATATTACTTAAAATATAATATCAAAACCTAAAATGATTCAAAAGCAAAACAAAATATATCACTAAATCATAATTATTTTTTTTTAATTTTTATGATTTTTATAAGCTTATCTATTTTTTGATGAAAAATATTTTTTTATATTATATATCTAACTCATAATTTATTTTATAATTAATATATATATATATAAAATTAAACAATCAAAATTAATTTTTTAAATTATAATGAAAACAAATAAAAATGAGATTTATTAATTATTATTTAGGGTATACCGGTTTAAAGGATTATCTCTATAGGGGTTTCGGAATTTTGTAGTTTAGTGATTTAAGTGCTTAGACATTTAGTGGTGTATAGGTTTTATTTAAAATATGAAATAACAAAAAAAATTATTTTTTTTAATTTTTTGACATTTTCAAATGTTATAAACTTTGAAAATATAATAATTTTAAAATTTTTTTAAAAAGTGAATACTATATTTAGTTATAATAATATTTATATTTATATATCATATAAATTCAATATAAACATTTATATTGAAAAATATTCTAATAATGATCAAAAAATAAATTAATAATCTATTAATTAATAAAATAGATATCAATTAAAATATAATTAAAAACCCTAAAATGGTTCAAAGCAAAGCAAAATATATTACTATATAATAATTTTTTGTTTTAAATTTTTTTTATCTTTTTAAAAGTTTAACAAAATTTTTTTGATGAAAAATAATTTATATAAATTATATTTGTCTAACTCATAATTTATTTTGTAATTAATATTTATATAAAAATAAACAAATAAATATTAAAATGAATATTTAAAATTATAATATAAAAAAACGATATTTATTCTTTATTATTTAGGGTATACCAGTTTAATTTAAATTATATCTGTCTTACTAATAATTTATTTTGTAATTAATATTTTTAAAAAAATAAACTGTTAAATAATTAAAATAAGAATTTAAAATTATACTGAATAAAAATTAAAATGAGATTTATGAATTATTATTAATGTATACCAATTTAATGGTTTAAGTATTTAGAGGTTTTGTCATTTAGAAGTTTAGTGATTTATCTTTTTAGGCATTTAGTGGTTTATAGGTTTTATTTAAACAATGAAATAACAAAAAAATTATTTTTGATATTTTCTCACATTTTCAAAGGTTATAACATTTGAAAATAGAATAATTTTAAATTTTTTTAAAAATTTGAATACAATATTTAGTAATAAGATTCATTATAATTATATATAATATAAACTAAATATAAACAATTGTATTGATATATATGATATTAATTATCATGAAATAAATTAATATTCTATTATTAATATGATAGATATCAATTAAAATATAATTGCAAAACCTAAAATTATACAAAATCAAAGAAAAATTTATTACCAAATAATAATTTTTGTTTTTTAGTTTTTGCTTATTTTTATAAGCTTATATTTTTTTTGATGAAAAATAAATTATTTAAATTATATTAAAGGTTTATGAGTTTAAAGTTTTAAGTATTTAGGGGCTTTTGTGATTAGGAGTTTATAGATTTAAGTGTTTAGGCATTTAGTGGTCTATAAATTTTATTTAAACAATAATATAACAAAAAATTTATAAGATAGATAATATTAAGTTATAACCTTTGAAAATATCAAAAAATAATAAAAATAAGTTTTTTTTATTTTATTTTTTAAATAAAACTTAAAAACCACTCAATGCTAGGGGTGCTCATGGGATGGAACGGGATGGGGATTACAAATTTCTAGTCCCTTCCCATAGTTCAGAGATTTTTTTTTGAAGATCCAGACCCATCCCATATGTTGAAAATATCGGGACCGGACGGGACAGAGATTTGGGATTTTGGATAGGATAAAATGGTACTGGGATGGAACAGAGTTCAAACATTTTTTTCAATATATTTTCTTCAAACTGGCCAAGTTAGTTCATGTCGAAACCTTTTGTTGTACCTTTTATTCTTCCTTAGTTATGTATCTTTCAAACTCAAATTGAGCCAATTTTGTTTTGTCAAATAGGCTGAATACCACAAACGAGTTCCATTATCTTGTCAAAAGCTTTGATGTGCAGAAAGGATAGAAATGTTAAATAGAACGGGACCAAATTGTGTGCTTAATTTTGTTCATTGTTTTTTCACAAGTTGGCTTTGTTCAGCCGAGTGAAATTAACCATAATAGCAATACTACATTTTTTAAATAATTATTTAAAATATTAAGGAATAGCTAAGGATGACCACAAACTTTGGTAGCATTAATTATTACTTAAGTAATTGCTGAAATTAGGCAGCTTAATATAACAAAAAAAATACAACTAATAACAAACATGATAATAATCATTTTAAAGGTCTGTCCCCGAACAGCAACGAAAATCCAAACCCAATTAATTATCTCTTCTACAACTCCTCCCTTTTCTTCCTCAACTATAGAAGGACAACCAAAGATGAAAACGTGTTAATCACGCAGACATAAATTTCTAAGATGAAAGAGTAATAAAAAAACAAAATATTACCTTATAAAAATTAATACACCCATTCCAAATTTAGTTGGCCAACTATAGTTGGAACAAAATTTGGATCTTGTGACCCCTCTGAAAATTGTAATTGAACCATATTTTTATTAAATTGAATGAATAAATAAGTACTAGTGAAATTAAATTTTACAAGATTTGTATACTAACCTGATTCATTATCATCAATGTCTTGAACTAATTCTTCAATTTCAATAGGTTTGTTTGAGCTTCACAACCAATCTTGTAGACATATGAGAACTTCAGCTGTAAGAGGTGTTAAAGAACTCCTAAATTTATTTAAAATTCTGCCCCCAGTGCTAAATGAAGATTCGTGGGCCATAGTAGATGCTTGGATAGCAAATACATCCCTAGCTACATTTGCCAAAGATGGATACCTAACCTCATTTAACTTCCACCAATTTATAAGATCAAATCAATTCTATTTTTTTCTAGTTTCTCCTCCAACTACCTATCCAAATCTTCCAAAGCTGCAACTTCTTGTTCTTTCTCCAATTCAACAAAAAAAATCATCAACATAAGTATCACTACCATCAAATAAATCATCATTTTTCTTCAACACAGTAGAAGAGAAATCATCTTCTTTTGATTCATCTTCATTTAAATATTTATAATCATCTATCATCTCATTTAAAGAGTTTATAACATTTTTCACCAAATTTTTAGCCAATTCCTCTCAATAATGCTAAGTGTACTTAACCTTTAGATATTTGATCTTATATCTAGGATCCAACACTACTCCTACAAAAACCATAATATTTGTTGACTGAAGAGAACCCCAATATTTGTTGAATTTATGCATCATTTTCATACCCATTTCAGACACCATTGTATCTCTACTATTTTCACAAAGCTCAATTTTTTTCAAAATTTGAATAATATGAGGAAAATAAAGACTAGATGTAAAATATTATGAGCCAGAAAATTTACAAGTTACCTCATAGAAAGTTTTCAAGAAACGAGCAAAAATTTTGGCATTTGTTCAGTATCTCTCAGTTGGAACGTTTGAACCAAACTCCTTCAAAAACATTTTGTCTTTGTCCTCCAACTTATTAAAATTCTTTTTGATATTTTATTTCAATTTGTAGCATCAAATAAGTTGAATTTTATCTTGTAGGACAATCTAATTGCAATGAAGATTTATATGTCAATTCTTATTCTTCAACACATAACTTAAACATATCTAATCTTTTAGGACTGCTCCTCACATATTTCACCACACCTCTAATTTTTTGAAAAGCACCCTCAACCAGTGCAATGCTATCTGTGACAATTAACTTTAGGATATTAGCACAACATCTCATATGAAAATGCTCGCCTCTCAAAGGTACAACACTTTTCTTCACAAGTCTTTTTTTCAAATTGTTCAACTGCAACATCATTATTTGATGCATTATCAACAGTAATGCACATCAACTTTCTCAAACCCCATTCATTCATGCAAAACTCAATAGCATTTCTAATATTAACTCCAGAATGACTTTTAATTACACAAAAGTTCAAAAGCCTTTTATGCATATTCGATTGAGAATCGATTAAATGAATAGTGAAACATATATAAAATAAATTTTGAATGCTAGTCCAAGTGTCGGTAGTCAATGAAACTCTACAACAATGAGATGATATGCTATGAAATAATTTCTTCTTTTCCTTCACAAACAAACAAAAATAATCCCTCAGTCTACAGTGCCTAGATGGAATTTTAAATTGAGGCACACTAACTTCAAAAACTCCTTGAACTCATCCCTCTCAACAAAACAAAAAGGCAATTCTTTTATTATGATCATTTTTACCAAAGCCTCCCTAACTAGTTGTTGATCAAATTGCCAACAAGTTAATTTGTTATCCTTTGAACTAGTACCTTTAGTGAAACTCAACAAAAAAGATTGTAACTTGTCTTTACCTTTGTGAGCTTCTATTAATTCTTTTTTGAGTGGAAATTTCCTACAAGTCTCTCTCAAGTATTTCCATAAACCCGAAGTACCTTGATGACTTTTTGCCAAATATTCTTTCCCACACCATATAGAAGATGCCCTACCAGTTTCATTTCCCTCTGAATCAACTAATATCTCAAAAATTTCCCAACAGTAGACTTATACATTTTATGAGCTCGAGGTTCAGATGTACCGTGACTTTCTTTTACAATTGGAATTAAAGAACCTGCCCTAACAATAGAAGGGTTCATGAAATAATGATGATTGGATTTACCAGTACTTTGATCATTTGAGATGTGATCATCTTTAATTTATTGTATTTTTCGTTTACCGGTGGATTGTTCCATCTACATTGCCATTAATTAATATGATATGTTAAGGATAAATACATATAAATATTTCAAACAAGCAAGCTCTACAAAATTGACTGTAACACATTCAGCACACTCCTTCGGCCCAACCATAACACTACAACCAATATTCAACAAAACTGACTGAGACACATAATAATAATAATTAATAACTCAATTCTCGTCAGAAAGACAAACCAAAAGGCTGGTGGCAACTAGAAGTGCGATGGACAAGGGCTGGACCTAACTGAACACGGCTAGAATAGTGTGAGGTGGCCTGGAACTTATCGGGACAGCAATAGGTGCATCGGAATTGGATGGGCAGTATTAGAATTGGTGGCATCTTTATGTTATATATATATATATATTCCTGGTTCTAGTATCAGTTTTTTAGGATGGGATGGTTCTCAGGATGGATATTGCTTAAGATCCGGAACCATCCCAAAAGAAAAAATACGTGACAGAACGAGACAAGAAAAGTCAAAGTCAATGCATTTTTGTCAGTCCCGATTCTTTCGGGACAAGAGTTCGGGTCGGGTCGTGAATCATTCAGTCCGATGAGAAGCCCTACTAAATGCATATAAATTAAATCAGTAAACTACTAAATTCCGTAATGCCTAAATACATAAACCATTAAACCGCTAAATACTACTTAATAATTATAAATATAATTTTTATTGCTATTTATTATATTTTTTAATATTCATTTTAATTATTTATTAGTGTATTTATTTAGAAATATTTATTAATAAATAAATTATGAGTCTGATAAATATAATTTATATAATATATTATTTATCTAATAAAAATATATGCTTATAAAATAAGTATAAATTTAAAAAATAAAAATTATTAACAAGTAATATAAGTTACTTTAATTTTGAATCAATTTGGGTTTTGTAAATATTTTTTAATTAATATCTATCTTAATATTAATAGTTTATAAATTTAATTTTTGATCATTATTATATATCTATCAATATAATTATTTATTTTAAATTTATATGATATATAATTATTAATATTATTATAACAAAATATTGTATTAAAATTTCAAAAAATTTTAAATATTATTATATTTTCAAATGTTATAACTTATGAAAATGATAAAAAATTATAGAAATTTTTTTGTTATTTTATTTTTTTAAATAAAACCTATAAACCAGTAAAAACCTAAAAATATTAAACGCTAAACTCCTAACGAAAAAATCTCTAAAAACTTAAATCATTAAAGTGGTATACATTAATAATAAATCATAAATCTCATTTTAATTTTTATTCAGTATAATTTAAAATTTTTATTTTAATTATTTATCAATTAATTTCATAGAAATATTAATTACAAAATAAATTATTAGTGAGACAGATCTAATTTAAATTAAATCAGTATCTCTAAATAATAAATAATAAATCTCATTTATTATTATTATTATTTTAAATATTCATTTTAATTATTTATTTTTTTATTTATATATAAATATTAATTACAAAATAAATTGAGTTAGCCAAATATAATTTATATAAATTATTTTTCGCCAAAAATTATTGATAAACTTTTTAAAATAAAAAAAAATTAAAACGAAAAATTATTATATAGTAATACATTTTGCTTTTCTTCTAAATCATTTTAGGTTTTGTAATTATATTTTAATTGATATCTATCTTATTAATAATAGATTATTAATTATTTTGTTGATCATTATTAGAATATTTATCAATAAAATTGTTTATATTGAATTTATATGATATATAAATATAATGATTATTATAACTAAATATTGTATTCACATTTAAAAAAATTTAAAAATTATTATATCTTCAAAGGTTATAACCTTTGAAAAATTCAAAAAATAATAAAAATAAATTTTTTATAATTTTAATTTTTTAATAAAACTTATAAACCAATAAATACATACACAGTTAATTCAGTAAATCCTAAACCTCATTATGCCTAAATACATAAACCATTAAACAACTATATACTACTTAATAATTAATTAATCTAATTTTTATTTCTATTTATTATAATTTTTAATTTTCATTTTAATTATTTATTAGTTTATTTTTATAGAAATATTTATTACAAATTAAATTATGAGAGCGACATATAAATTTTAATTTATTTATTTTTAATCAAAAAAAATATATGCTTATAAAAGAAGTAAAAATTTAAAAATTCAAAATTATTATCCAGTAATATATTTTACTTTAATTTTGAATCAATTTGGATTTTGTAAATATTTTTTAATTAATATCAATCTTTTTATTATTAGTTTATTAATTTAAATTTGATCATTATTATATTATCTATCAATAAAATTGTTTATATTGAATTTATATGATATATAATTATAAATATAATTATAACTAAAAATTGTATTCACATTTCAAAAAATTTTAAATATTATTATATTTTCAAAGGTTTTAATCTAAGAAAATGAGAAAAAATTTCAATTGTTTTTGTTATTTTATTGTTTAAATAAAACCTATAAACCACTAAATGCCAAAAAACATAAATTGCTAAACTCCTAAACGACAAAACCTTTAAATTCTTAAACTATTAAACATGTGTACATTAATAATAAACATAAATCTCAATTTAATTTTTATTAAGTATAATTTTAAATTTTTATTTTTATTTTTTATCAGTTTATTTTTATGGAAATATTAATTACAAAATAAATTATTAGTGAGACAGATCTAAATTAAATAATTTTTTTTCATTAAAAAAATATATATCCTTATAAAAAGAAGCAAAATTTTAAAAACAAAAATTTATTATTTAGTAATATATTTTATTTTTATTTTGAATCATTTTAGATTTTGCAATTATATTTTAATTTATATCATTCTTATTAATAATTGTTTATTAATTTTTTATAGATCATTATTATAATATCTATTAATAAAATTATTTATATTGAGTTTATATTATATATAATTATTAAGATTATTATTACTGAATATTATATTTACATTTAAAATAAATTAATAATTATTATAATTTCAAAGGTTATAACCTTCAAAAATTAAAAAAATAAAAAATTAAATTTTTATTTTTTCTTTCTTTAAATAAAAACTATAAATCACTAAAGGCCTAAACACTTAAATCACTAAATCCCAAAACACCTAAATACTTAAACCATTAAACTAGTATATCCTGAATAATAAATAATAAATCTCTATTTTATTTGTATTCATTATAATTTTAAATATTCATTTTAATTTCTTATTAGTTTATTTTTATAGAATTATAAATTAAAAATAAATTATGAGGAAGACAAATATAATTTATATAATTTACTTTTAATAACAAAAAATATAAACTCAAAAAAGAAGCATAACATCAAAGAAAGCATTATTTTTTAATATACTTCACTTTGATTTTGAATAAATTTATGTTTTGCAAATATATTTAAAATAATATCTATCTTATTAATAATAGTTTATTAATTTATTTTTTGATCATTAATATAATATATTTCAATATAATTGTTTATATTGAATTTACATGATATATAATTATTAAGATTATCATTACTAAATAAAGTATTCACATATAAAAAAATTTAAAAATTGTTATATTTTCAAAGTTTATAACCTTCAAAAATGAGAATAAAAAACAAAAATAAATTTTTTGTAATATCATTGTTTAAATAAAACTTATAAACCATTAAATGACTAAATACATAAATATCTAAACTCCTAAACCCCGAAGCCCCTAAATACTTTAACCTTTAAACTAGTAAACATTAAATATAATTTAAATAAATTATTGAAATATTAATTACAAAATAAATTATGTGTGATAGAAATATAATTTAAATAATTTATTTTTATCAAAAAAATGTATAATCTTATAAAATGAGCCAAAACATAAAAACAACTATTATTATTTAGTAATAAATTTACTTTCATTTTAAATAATTTTAGTTTTTGTAATTAAATTTTAATTGATATCTATCATATTAATAATAGTTTATTAATTTATTTTTTGATAATTAAATTAATATCTATCAATAAAATTGTTTATATTTAGTTTATATTATATATTGTTATAATAATAATTATTATTACTAAATATTGTATTCACATTTTTAAAAAAATTTTAAATTATTATATTTTTAAATGTTATAATCTTTGAAAATTTGAAAAAATTTCAAAAATAATTTATTTGTTATTTCATTATTTAAATAAAACATATAAACCACTAATTGCCTAAATACTTAAATGAATAACTTCTAAATCTCGAATAACCAAAATAATAAATAATAATCTTTTTAAACCGGTAACCCTAAATAATAAATAATAAATCTCAATATTATTTTTATAATTATACTTTTTAATATTCATTTTAATTTTTTATTTGTTTATTTTTATATAAATATTAATTAAAAAATAAATTATGAGTTAGACAAATATAATTTAAATAAATTATTTTTCATTAAAATGAAAAATAATTTATTTTAAAATAAAAAAAAATTTCAAAACAACAAATTATTATATAGTAATATATTTTGCTTTCTTCTGAATCATTTTTATATAGTAATATATTTTTCATCTAAATATTATTATTTAGTAATATATTTTGATTTGATTTTAAATCATTATGTTAAGTAAATATATTTTAATTATTATTTATATTATTAATAATAGTTTATTAATTTAATTTTTGATCATTAATATAATATCTATCGTTAAAATTGGTTATATTGAATTTATATGATATATAATTTGTTAGATTAATATAATAATACATAGTATTCACATTTCACAAAATTTTAAAAATTATTTTATTTTTAAAGTTTATAACCTTTGAAAATCAGAAAAAATCTAAAAAAAATTTTATTTTTATTATATAAATAAAACCTATAAACCACTAAATTCCTAAAAACATAAATTGTAAACTCATAAATGAAAAACCTCCTAAATAATCAAACCATTAAACAGGTATACCACATATAATAAATCATAAATCTCATTTTAATTTGTATTCATTATAATTTTAAATATTCATTTTAATTATTTATTAGTTTATTTTTTATAGAAATATTAATCACAAAATAAATAATGAGTTAGACAAATATAATTTTAATAATTTATTTTTAATCAAAAAAAATATAAGCTTATAAAAAGAAGTAAAAATTTAAAAACAAAAAAGTATTATTTAGTAATATATTTTACTTTGATTTTGAATCATTATATATAGGTTTTGCAATTATATTTTAATTGCTATCAATCTTATTAATAAAAGTTTATTAATTTATTATTTGATCATTTTAATAATATTTGACAATAAAATTACTTATATCCAATTTAAATGTCTTATAATTATTAAGATTATTATTACTAAATATTATATTTACATTTGAAAAAAAATTTAAAAATTATTATATTTTCAAAGGTTATAACCTTAAAAAATGATAAAAAATCACAAATATAATTTTTTTATTATTTTATAATTTAAATAAAACTTATAAACCACTAAATTCCTATACATTTAAATCTCTTGACTCTTAAACACCAAAATCCCCTAAAAACTTAAACCATTAAACCTATATAACCTAAATAATAAATAATAAATCTCAATATTATTTGTATTCATTATAATTTTAAATATTCATCATATTTATTTTTTAGTTTATTTTTATAGAAATATAATTACAAATTAAATAATGAGTAAGACATATATAATTTAAATAAATTATTTCTTATGAGAAAAAATAAGCTTAGAAAAATAAACAAGATTTCAAAAATATAAAATTTTATTTAGTAATTAATTTACTTTGATTTTGAATTATTTTTGTTTTTGCAAACATATTTTAATTAATATCTATCTTATTAATAATAGTTTATTATTTTATTTTTTGATCATTATAATAATATATATTAATAAATATTTTTATATTGAATATACAACAAATATAATTTTTACGTTTTTATAACTAAGTATTATATTCATATTTTATAACTATCAAAAAATTATTATATTTTTAAAAGTTATAACATTTAAAAATCACGAAAATTCAAAAAAATAAATTTTATTTATTTAATTGATGAAATAAAACCTATAAACACCTAAATGTGCAAGCATATAAATCAATAAACTCATTAACCTCAAAACCACAGAAAACATAAATAATTAAATAGTTATACCCTAAATAATAAATAATAATAATTAAATTTTTTCAAATTTTCAAAGATTATAACATTTAAAAATATAATAATTTAAAATTTTTTTAAAAATGTGAATACAATATTTAGTAATAATAATTATTATTATAACAATGTATAATATAAACTAAATATAAACAATTTTATTGATTGATATTAATTTAATTATCAAAAAATAAATTAATAAACTATTATTAATATGATAGCTATAAATTAAAATTTAATTACAAAAACTAAAATTATTTAAAATGAAAGTAAATTTATTACTAAATAATAATTTTTGTTTTTAAGTTTTGCCTCATTTTATAAGAATAAATAATTACATTAAAAAAATTATTTGTATTAATTCTTAAACCATTAAACCAGTATATCCTGAAGAATAAATAATAAATCTCAATTTTATTTGTATTAATTATAATTTTTAATAATTATTTTAATTATTTATAGTTTATTATTATAGAATTATAAATTACAAAATAAATTATGAGTAAGACAAATTAATATTAATAATTTATTTATAATAACAAAAATTTAAAGTTATAAAAAAATCAAAACATTAAAAAAATTATTATTAAGTAATATATTTTACTTTGATTTTGAATAAATTTAGATTTTGCAAATATATTTTAAATAATATCTATCTTATTAATATTAGTTTATTACATTTTTTTGGTCATTATTATAATATCTAGCAATGTAATTATTTATATTGAATATAAATGACTTATAATTATTAAGATTATTATAACTAAATATTATAATTACTTTTGAAAAAAATTTAGAAATTATTATATTTTCAGAGGTTATAACCTTGAAAAATAAAAAAAATAAAAAAATAAAAAAAATAAATTTTTGGTAATATCATTGTTTAAATAAAACTTATAGACCACTAAATGCCTAAACACTTAAAACTCTAAACTTTTAAACACAAAAGCTCCTAAATACTTAAACCTTTAAACTCGTAAACCTTAAATATAATTTAAATAATTTATTAATATATTAATAAATTATAATTTATACAAATATAATTTTAATAATTTATTTTTCATCAAAAAAAAATATAAACTCATAAAAAAAAGCAAAAACTAAAAAAATTATTATTTAGTAATAAATTATACTTAGATTTTGAATATTTTTAGGTTTTGCAATTATATTTTAATTTATATACGTCATAATAATAAAAACATATTAATTTATTTTTTGATAATTGATATCATATCTATCAATAAAACTATTTATATTTAGTTTATATTATCTATAATTATAATGATTATTATTACTAAATATTGTATTCACATTTTTAAAAAATTTTAAAATTATTATATTGTCAAAGGTTATAACCTTTGAAAATGTGAAAAAATATCAAAAATAATTTTTTTGTTATTTCATTGTTTAAACAAAACCTATAAACCACTAAATGTCTAAAAACATAAATCGCTAAAGTCCTAAATGACAAAACCTCTAAATACTTAAAATTTTAAACTGGTATACATTAATAATAATTCATAAATCTCATTTTAATTTTTATTTAGTATAATTTTAAATTTTTATTTTAATTATTTATCAGTTTATTTTTATTAAAATATTAATTACAAAATAAATTATTAATGAGACATATATAATTTAAATTAAACTGGTATATCCTAAATAATAAAGAATAAATCTCATTTTTTTTAAATAAAATTTTAAATATTCATTTTAATTATTTATTTGTTTATTTTTACATAAATATTAATTAAAAAATAAATTATGAGTTAGACAAATATAATTTATATAAATTATTTTTCATCAAAAAAAATATAGATAAACCTATTAAAAGAAAAAAAAATTAAAAACAAAAAATTATTATATATTAATATAATTTGCTTTGCTTCTGAATTATTATAGGTTTTGTAATTATATTTTAATTGATATCTATCTTATTAATAATAGATTATTAATTTATTTTTTCATCATTATTAGAATATTGTTCAATAATATTTCTATATTGAATTTATATGATATATAAAAAAAATGATTATTATAACTAAATATTGAATTCACATTTTAAAAAAATTTAAAAATTATTATATTTCCAAAGGTTATAACCTTTGAAAATATAAAAAAAAATATTTTGTTATTTTAATTTTAAATAAAACCTATAAACCACTAAATGTATACACATTTAAATCAGTAACTCCTAAAGCCTGTAATGCCTAAATACATAAACCATTAAACCGCTATATACTACTTAATAATTAAGAAACCTAATTTTTATTTCAATTTATTATAATTTTAAATATTCATTTTAATTATTTATTAGTTTATTTTTATATAAATTTATATTACAAAATAAATTATGAGTGCAACAAATATTATTTAAATAATTTATTTTTAATAAAAAAAGATATATACGCTTATGAAATAAGTAAAAATTTAAAAATTAAAAATTATTATCCAATAATATATTTTACATTAATTTTGAATCAATTTGGGTTTTGTAAATATTTTTTAAATAATATCTATCTTATTATTAATAGTTTATTAATTTAATTTTTGATCATTATTATAATATCTTTCAATAAAATTATTTATATTAAATTTATATCATGTATAATTACTAATATTATTATAACTAAATATTGTAGTCACATTTCAAAAAATTTTAAATATTATTATATTTTCAAATGTTATAACCTATGAAAATCACAAAAAATTATAAATTTTTTTTTGTAATTTTATTTTTTAAATAAAACCAATAAACCACTAAATGCCTAAAACATGAATCGCTAAACACCTATACAAAAAAATTTCTAAATACTTAAACTATTAAATTGGTAAACATTAATAATAAATCATAAATCTCATTTTAATTTTTATTCAGTATAATTTTAAATTTTTATTTTAATTATTTATCAGTTTATTTTTATAAAAATATTAATTACAAAATAAATTATTAGTGAGACGGATATAATTTAAATTAAACCGGTATACCCTAAAAAATAAATAATAAATCTCATTTTTTTCATTATAATTTTAAATATTAATTTTAATTATTTATATTTTTATTTTAATATAAATATTAATTAAAAAATAAATTATGAATTAAACAAATATAAATTATTTAAATTATTTTTAATCAAAAAAATATAGATAAACTTTTTAAAATAAAAAAAATTACAAAATAAAAAAGTATTCTATTGTAATATATTTTGGTTTGCTTCTGAATCATTATAGATTTTGTAATTATATTTTAATTGATATCTATCATATTAATAATAGATTATTAATTTATTTTTTGATCATTATAAGAATATTTATCAATAATATTGTTTATATTGAATTAATATGATATATAAATATAATGATGATTATAACTAAATATTGAATTTACCTTTGGAAATATTAAAATATAATAAAAATATATATTTTGTTATTTTAATTTTAAAATAAAATCTATAAACCACTGAATGTATACAAAATTAAATCAGTATACTCCTAAACCCCGTAATACCTAAATACATAAACCATTAATCCGCTATATAATAGATAATAATTTATAAATCTAATTTTTATTTCTATTTATTATAATTTTAAATATTCATTTATTTATTTATAATTTTATTTTTATTGAAATATTTCTTACAAAATAAATTATGAGTGAGACAAATATAATTTAAATAATTTATTTTTAATCAAAAAATATATATACGCTTATAAAAAAAGTAAAATTAAAAAATTAAAAATTATTATTCAGTAATATATTTTACTTTAATTTTGAATCAATTTGGGTTTTGTAAATATTTTTTAATTAATATCTATCTTATTTTTAATAGTTTATTAATTTAATTTTTGATCAATATTATAATAACTATCAATAAAATTGTTTATATTGAATTTATATGATGTATGATTATTATTAATATTATAACTAAATATTGTATTCACATTTTAGAAAATTTTAAAACTCAAAACCATTAAACTGGTATACATTAATAATAAATCATAAATCTCATTTTAATTTTTATTCAGTATAATTTTAAATTTTTATTTTAATTATTTATCAATATATTTTTATAGAAATATTAATTACAAAATAGATTATTAGTGAGGCAGATATAATTTAAATAATTCATTTTTCATCGAAAAAAATATAAGCTTATGAAAATAGGCATAATTTTAAAAATAAAAATTTATTATTTAGTAAAATATTTTATTTTGATTTTGTATCGTTTTAGAGATTGCATTTATATTTTAATTTATATCATTCTTTTTAATAATAGTTTATTAATTATTTATTGATCATTATTATAATATCTATTAATAAAATTATTTATATTGAGTTTATATTATATATAATTATTACGATTTTATAACTAATTTTATATTCACATTTAAAAAAAATTAAAAATTATTATATTTTCAATGGTTATAACCTAAAAAAAATGAAAAAAACAAAAAAGTAAATTTTTTGTTTTTTAATTCTTTAAATAAAAACTATAAATCACTAAAGGCATTAACACTTAAATCACTAAACCCTAAAACACCTAAATACCTAAACAATTAAAACTCTATATCTGAATAATAAATAATAAATCTCACTTTTATTTGTATTCATTATACTTTTAAATATTCATTTTAGTTATTTTTTAGTTTATTTTAATAGAATTATAAATTACACAATATATTACGAGGAAGAAAAATATAATTTAAATAATATACTTTTTAGAACAAAAAATATAAACTTATAAAAAGAAGCAAAACATCAAAAACATTTTATTTAGTAATTTATTTTAATTTGATTTTGAATAAATTTATGTTTTGAAAATATATTTAGATAATATCTATCTTATTTATAATAGTTTATTAATTTATTTTTTGATCCTTAATATAATATATTTAAATATAATTGTTTATATTGAATTTATATGATATATAATTATTATTATTATCAAAACTAAATATAGTAATTATAATTAAAAAAAATTAAAAATTGTTATATTTTCAAAGGTTATAACCTTTAAAAATGAGAAAAAATAACAAAAAATAAATTTTTGCTATATCATTGTTTAGATAAAACTTATAAACCATTAAATACCTAAATACATAAATCTATAAACTTCTAAACCCCGAAGTCCCTAAATACTTACACATTGAAACTCGTAAACCTTAAATATAATTTAAATAATTTTTTGAAATATTAATTACATAATAAATTATGAGTGATACAAATATAATTTAAATAATTTATTTATTATCAAAAAATATATAATCTTATAAAATGAGGCAAAAACTAAAAACAAAAATTATTATTTAGTAATAAATTTACTTTGATTTTTAATCATTTTAGTTTTTGTAATTAAATTTTAATTTATATCTATCATATTAATAATAGTTTATTAATTTATTTTTTTATAATTGATATAATATCTATCAATAAAATTGTTTATATTTAGTTTATATTATATATTGTTATTATAATTATTATTATTACTAAATACTGTATTCACTTTTTTAAAAAATTTTAAAATTATTATATTTTCAAAGGTCATAATCTTTTAAAATTTGAAGAAATATCAAAAATAATTTATTTGTTATTTCATTATTTTAATAAAACCTATAAACCACTAATTGCCTAAATACTTAAATGAATTATTTCTAAATCTCGAAAACCCTAAATAGATAAATTTTGTGATCAGATATATCCTAAATAATAAACAATAAATCTCATTTTTATTTTTTTCATTATAATTTTAAATATTCATTTTAATTATTTATTTGTTTATTTTTATATAAATATTAATTACAAAATAAATTATGAGTCAGACAATCATAATTTATTTAAATTATTTTTCATCAAAAAAATTTAGATAAACTTATTAAAAGAAAAAATATTTAAAAACAAAAAATTATTATATAGTAATATATTTTTATTTGCTTCTGAATTATTTTAAGTATTGTAATTATATTTTAATTAATACCTATTTTATTATCAATGGATTATTAATTTATTAGTTGATTATTATTAGAATATTATTAATAAAATTGTTTATATTGAATTTATATAATATATAAATATAATGATTATTATAATTAAATATAGTATTAATTTTTGAAAAAATATTTAAAATTATAATATTTTCAAATTTATAACCTTTGAAAATGTGAAAAAATAAAAAAAATATTTTTTTTGATATTTTATTGTTTAAATAAAACCTATAAACCACTAAATGCCTAAACACTTAAATCAATAACTCCTAAATCTTTAAAACCCTAAATAATAAATAATAATCCTTTTAAACCGATAATCCTACATAATAAATAATAAATCTCAATATTATTTTTTTCATTATAATTTTAAATATTCATTTTAATTATTTATTTGTTTATTTTTATATAAATATTAATTACAAAATAAATTATGAGTTAGACAAATATACGTTATATAAATTATTTTTCATTAAAATCAAAAATAATTTATTTTAAAAGAAAAAAAAAATTTAAAACAAAAAATTATTATATAGTAATATATTTTGCTTTTTTCTGAATCATTATTATATAGTAATATATTTTTAATCTAATTATTATTATTAAATAATATATTTTGATTTGATTTTGAATCATATTGTTATGTAAATATATTTTAATTATTATTTATATTATTAATAATAGTTTATTAATTTAATTTTTGATCATTATTATAAATAAAACCTATAAGCCACAACATGCCTAAAAACATAAATTGATAAACTTTTAAATGACAAAACTTTTAAATAATCAAACCATTAAACCAGTATACCACATATAATAAATTATAAATCTCATTTTAATTTGTATACATTATTATTTTAAATATTCATTCTAATTATTTATTAGTTTATTTTTTATAGAAATATTAATTACAAAATAAATAATGAGTTAGACAAATATAATTTTTATAATTATTTTTTAATCAAAAAAAAATATAAGCTTATAAAAAGAAGTAAAAATTTAAAAACAAAAAACTATTATTTAGTAATATATTTTACTTTGTTTTTGAATCATTATATATAGGTTTTGCAATTATATTTTAATTACTATTAATCTTATTAATAAAATTTTATTAATTTATTATTTGATAATTTTATAAATCTGACAATAAAATTATTTATATTCAATTTAAATGTCTTATAATTATTAAGATTATTATAACTAAATATTATATTTACATTTGAAAAAAATTTAAAAATTATTATATTTTCAAAAATGATAAAAAATCACAAAAATAATTTTTTTATTATTTTATTATTTAAATAAACCTTATAAACCACTAAATGCCTAAACATTTAAATCTCTATACTTCTAAACACCAAAATCCCCTAAATACTTTAACCATTAAACTTATATAACCTAAATAATAAATAATAAATCTCAATTTTTTTTGTATTCAATATTATTTTAAATATTCATTTTAATTATTTTGGTTTCTACAAACATATTTTAATTAATATCTATCTTATTAATAATAGTTTATTATTTTATTTTTTGATCATTATAATAATATATATTAATAAATTTTTTTATATTGAATCTACAACAAATATAATTATTATGATTATTATAACTAAGTATTTAATTCATATTTTATAACTATTAAATATATTATTATATATTTAAAGGTCATAACCTTTGAAAATCATGAAAATTCATAAAAAATAAATTTTTTGTTATTTCAATGATTAAAAAAACCCTATAAACACCTAAATGTTTAAACATATAAATCAATAAACTCATTAACCCCAAAACCATAAAAAACATAAACAAGTAAATAGTTATACCCTAAATAATAAATCATAAATCTCATTTTTATTAGTATTCATTATAATTTTAAATATAAAATTTAATTATTTATTAGTTTAATTTTATAGAAATATAAATTAAAAAATAAATTATTTGTGAGACAAATATAATTTAAATAATTTATTTTTCATCAAAAAATATATAGGCTTATAAATGGATACAAAAATTTAAAATTTTAAAATTAATATTTAGTAAAATATTTTACTTTGATTTTGAATCATTTTAGGTTTTGAAAATATATTTTAAACAATATTTATCTTATTAATAATTGTTTATTACTTTTATATGATCATTATTATAATATATATCAATAGAATAGTTTATATTGAATTTATATGATATATAATTATTATGATTATTATAACTTCATATTATATTAACTTATCAAAAAAAATTATAAATTATTATATTTTCAAAAGTTATAACATTCAAAAATGAGAAAATTTAACCAAAATAAATTTTTTGTTATTTTATTTTTTATATAAAACCTATAAACCACTAAATGACTAAATTCTAAAATGACTAAACTTCTAAATAATGAAGCTCATAAATACTTAAAACATTAAATTAGTATAGTCCAAATAATATATCATAAATCTAATTTTTATTAGTATTTATTATAATTTTAAATATTTATTTTAATTATTTATCAGTTTATTTTTATAGAAATATTAATTACAAAATAAATTATTAGTGCGACATATAAAGTTTCAATAATTTATTTTTCATTAAAAAAAATGCTGATAAAAAAAGGCAAATTTTTAGAAATAAATAATTACTATTTAGTAATATATCTTATTTTGATTTTGAATCATTTTAGATTTTACAATTATATTTTAATATTTATCATTCTTATAAATACTAGTTTATTAATTTATTTATTGATCATTATTATAATATCTATCAATAAAATTATTTATATTGAGTTTACATTATATATAATTATTAAGATTATTATTACTAAATATTATATACACATTTAAAAAAAATTAAAAATTATAATATTTTCAAAGGTCCTAACCTTCAAAATTAAAAAAAAATCAAAAATTTAAATTTTTTGTTTTTTTATTCTTTAAATAAAAACTATAAATCACTAAAGGTCTAAACTATTAAATCACTAATGTCCTAAACCAAAAAATACCTAAATACTTAAACCATAAAACCGGTATATCCCCTATAATAAATAATAAATCTCAATTTTATTTTTATTCATAATAATTTTAAATATTCATTTTAATTATTTATTAGTTTATTATTATGGAATTATAAATTACAAAATAAATTATGAGTAAGACAAATATAATTTAAATAATTTATTTTTAATAATAAAAATATAAATTATAAAAATAGCAAAACATTAAAAAAATTATTATTTAGTAATATATTTTATTTTAATTTGAATAAATTTAGATTTTGCAAATACTTTTTAAATAATATCTATTTTATTAATAATAGTTTATTAATTTATTTTTGAATCATTATTATGATATCTAGCAATGTAATTATTTATATTGAATTTAAATGACTTATATTTATGAAGAGTATTATAAATAAATATTATATTGATGAAGAGCAATGTAATATCTAGCAATGTAATATCCAGCCCACCAAATCCTATGCACCATAATGATTATATGCATAAAATACATAAAAAAATATAATGCCTAATAATTTTAAGCGTACGAATACAACTAAAATCACTTGGCATTCCCGGACTTCAGAGTAGGCATTAAGTCATTATGCGCAATGAGTCCTTTCCATTCGGATTTGTCCAAACCTTTTGGAGGAACCTGAATGATGCACCATATTAAAACTATGCAAATATAAGATTGTGAATGTGTGTTACATGCAGCATCAAGCGTTTGCCTATGTCATTGCTATGCAATGTAATACATGTAAAACTGAATACACATAAATCCACAAGTCCATATTTACGGCACTTTGTCAATTCATTCTCACCTCTGAATTCCACATTCTTTTGCTCCTATGATTTTCAAAAGAGTATCTCTTGGGTTAGAATGCTTCCTCTTCGAGCTCCAAGAAGTGGCTGTATGTTGCACCGACAAAATATCAAAAAATATGCATGCCTTGGTGTGCATGTGTGATGAGGTCCATCTCATAGTCTAATTATCTATGCATACAACCAAGCTAGAATACAATTAAAATTACAAAATTCTATAAAGCTGGGTCTTCTGCACCCCGGAGAGCAGCATCCCATAATGTGTATTAACAAAATGCATTAGTGGGCCGCACTTAGAGATACTCATGGATCCAATTGCCCTCATTGCATGCTACAAAAAGAACAGAAAAGATTGTGTGTGTGAGTATTTCATGATCCGTCTCAACAAGTACATGGTGCATTAAAAGTCCAAAAAACAAATAAGACTACAAACATAAACTACAAGTTTGAATCTTTCGCTCCCGTGTGGCTGGTCAGGACTCCATTGCTTACTGGCCCTGCTTGGTGATGCTTCGGATTTTTTCGGCTCTCCAATTAATCATGGATTACCTGCTACTCCTTTTGGGTGATGGTTGGCTAGCCCTCTATGCTGCCTGATTGGGCTAGTGGGACCCACTCCTAGCTACTCATGGGTTTACTCCCGACCATTTGCTCGGTCTCATCAGTTGTCTGAATATTATCATCCCGGCTTACTTGTGGGGCCCTCTACAAGTTGCTAGCCCATACTTCTGGCTTCTTGCTGAACTTGCTGGCCACTCTAAATGCTATGCCAAAATGGACAAGAATATGTGCACGTGTGTACTGTGGTCCTTCGCTATGTGTGTGTGGTGCAGTAGTATAATTATAATAATCATAAAAATTAAATATCATGTAAATTCATTATAAATAATTATATTGATCGATATTATAATACTAATTATAAAATTGATTAATAAACTATTTTTAATAAGATAGATATTAATTAAAATATATTTGGAAAACCTAAAATGATTCAAAATCAAAGTAAAATATATAACTAAATAATAAATTTTTATTTTTAAATTTTTGATTCTTTTTATAAGCTAATAAATTTTTTTGATGAAAATAAATTATTTAAATTATATCTCTTATTCATAATTTTATTTTACAATTAATATTTAAATAAAAATAAACTAATAAATAATTAAAATGAATACTAAAATTATTACGAATACAAATAAAAATGATATTTATGATTAATTATTTAGGGTATATCATTTTAATGGTTTAAGTATTTTAAAGTTTATGAGTTTAGTAATTTAAGTGTTTAGTCATTTAGTAGTTTATATGTTTTATTTAAATATTGAAATAACAAAAAAATTATTTTTCAAATTTTTTATCAATTTTGAAGGTTATAACCTTTATAAATTTTTTCAAATGTGAATAAAATATTTAGTTATAATAAACTTAATAATTATATTACACGTAAATTAAAAATAAATAATTTTATTTATATATATTAATAAACTAAATATAAATATAAATATAATAATTATCAAAAAATAAATTAATAAACTATTACTTTTTGATAGATATTTATATATTATTTATAAATACTTAAACATTTAAAGATAGTTTAAATGTTTAAGTATTTATGGGTTTTGGGGTTTGGGGGTTTAGAAGTTTAATGATTTAAGTGTTTAGGCATTTAGTAGTTTATAGGTTTTATATAAACAATAAAATAACAAAAAATTTATTTTTGTGATTTTATCTCATTTTCAAAGATGATAACCTTTAAAAATATAATACTTTTTAAATTATTTTCAAATGTAAATATAATATTTAGTTATAATAATCTTTATAATTATATATTATGTAAATTCAATAAAAATAATTTTATTGATAAATATTCTAATAATGATCAAAAAATAAATTAATAATCTATTATTAATAAGATAGATATTAATTAAAATATAATTACAAAACCTAAAATGATTCAGAAGCAAAGCAAAATATTTTACTAATAATAATTTTTTGTTTTTAAAATTTTTTTTCTTTTAAAAAGTTTATATATAATTTTTTGATGAAAAATAATTTATATAAATTATTTTTGTCTAGCTCTATTTATTTTGTAATTAATATTTATATATAAATAAACAAATAAATAATTAAAATGAATATTTATAATTATAATGAAAAAAATGAGATTTATTATTTATTATTTAGGGATACTGTTTTAATTTAAATTAGATATGTCTCACTAATAATTTATTTTGTAATTAATATTTATATAAAAATAAACTGATAAATAATTTAAATAAAAATTTAAAATTATACTAAATAAAAATTAAAATGTGATTTATGAATTATTATTAATGTTTACTAGTTTAATGGTTTAAGTATTTGAGGTTTTGTCATTTAGGAGTTCAGTGATTTATGTTTTTAGGCATATAGTGATCTATAGGTTTTATTTAAATAATGAAATAACAAAAAAATATTTTTGATATTTTTTCACATTTTCAAAGGTTATAATCTTATAAAATATTATAATTTAAAATTTTTTTAAAAATGTGAATACAATATTTAGTAATAATAATCATTATAATAATATATAATATAAACTAAATATAAACAATTTTATTAATAGATATGATAGCAATTATCAAAAAATAAATTAATATGCTATTATTAATATAATAGATATAAATTAAAAAATATAATTAAAAAACCTTAAATGATTCAGAAACAATGTAAAATTTATTACTAAATAATAATTTTTGTTCTTTAATTTTTGCTTATTTTTATAAGCTTATATATTTTTTTGAAGAAAAAAAAATTATTTAAATTATATTTGTATCAATCATAATTTATTTTGTAATTAATATTTCAATATATTATTTAAATTATATTTAAGGTTTACAAGTTTAAAGGATGAAGTATTTAGGGGATTCGGGGTTTAGGAGTTTAGAGATTTATGTGTTTAGGCATTTAATGGTTAATAAGTTTTATTTAAGCAATGATATAACAAAAAATTTATTTGTGTTATTTTTTATCATTTTTAATGGTTATAACCTTTGAAAATATAATAATTTTTAAATATTTTTTTATTTGTGAATACTATATTTATGATAATCTTAATAATTATATATCATAAAAATTCAATATAAATAATTATATTGATAGATATTATATTAATGATCAAAAAATAAATTAATAAACTATTATTAAAAAGTAAGATTTTATTTAAAATATATTTTCAAAACGTAAATTTATTCAAAATCAAAATAAAATATATTACTAGATAATAATTTTTTGATGTTTTGCTTCTTTTTTTAAGTTTATATTTTTTTTATTAAAAGTAAATTATTTAAATTTTATTTGTCTTCCTCATAATTTATTTTTAATTTATAATTCTATAAAAATAAACTAATAAATAATTAAAATAAAAATTTAAAACTATTATGAATACAAAAAAAATAGAGATTTATTTCTTATTATTTAGGATATACTAGTTTAATGGTTCAAGTATTTAGTTGTTTTGTGGTTTAGTGATTTAACTGTTTAGGACTTTAGTAGTTTATAGGTTTTATTTAAATAATAAGATAACGAAAAAAATTCGAAATTTTTTGTCATTTTCATAGGTAATAACCTTTGAAAATATAATAATATTTAAAATTTTTTGAAAAATTAGAATACAATATTTAGTTATAATAATTTTAATAATTATATAACATATAAATTCAATATAAATAATTTTATTGATAGATATTATAATAATGATCAAAAATTAAATTTATAAACTATTAATAATAAGATAGATATTAATTAAAAAATATTTAAAAACCCCAAATTGATTCAAAATTAAAGTAAAATATATTACTCAATAATAATTTTTAATTTTTAAATTTTTACTTATTATATAACCGTAAATATTTTTATTGATTAAAAAAAATTATTTAAATTATATTTCTTGTACTCATAATTTATTTTGTAATAAATATTTATATAGCAATAAACTAATAAATAATTAAAATAAATATTTAAAATTATAATAAATAGAAATAAAAATTTGATTTATTAATTATTAAGTAGTATATAGTGGTTTAATAGTTTATGTATTTAGACATTAGGAGGTTTAGTAGTTTACTGATTTAAATGTCTAGAGATTTAAATGTCTATGCATTTAGTTGACTATAAGTTTTATTTAAATAATAAAATAATAAAAAAAAATTTTGTGATTTTTTATGATTCTTGAAGGTTATAACCTTAGAAAATATAAACATTTTTAAATTTTTTTCAAATGTAAATATAATATTTAGTTATAATAATCTTAATAATTACAAAAATAACATTTAGGTGTTTTGGCATTGTATCTCTACTATTTTCACCAAGCTCAATTTTTTTTAAAAATTCGAATAATCTCGGGAAAATAAACACTAGAGGTAGAATATTATGAGCCATAAAATTTACAAGTTACCTCAAAAAATTTTTAAGAAAAGAGACTAAATTTTTGCGTTTGTTCAGTCTCTCTCAGTTAGAACGTTTGAACCAAACTTCTTCAAAAATTTTTTATCTTTGTCCTCCAACTTATCAAATTCTTTTTGAGATTTTATATCAGTTTGTAGTATCAAATAAGTTGAATTTCATCTTGTAGGAGAATCTAATTGCAATGAAGATCCATATGTCAAGTTAGCTTCTTCAACACATAACTTAAAGATATCTAATCTTTTAGGACTACTCCTCATATATTTCACCACACCTCTAATTTTTTTAATAGCACCCTCAACTACTACAATGCTATCTCTAACAATTAAGTTTAGGATATGAGCACAACATCTCATATGAAAATGCTCGCCTCTCAAAGGTACAACACTTTTCTTCCCAAGCCTTTTTTTCAATTGTTCAAGTGCAACATCATTATTTGATGCATTGTCAACAGTAATGAATATCAACTTTCTCAAACCCCATTCATTAATGCAAAACTCAATAGTATTTCTAATATTAACTCCAGAATGACTTTTAATTACACAAAAGTTCAAATGCCTTTTATGCATAATTCATTGAGAATCAATGTAATGAACAGTCAAACATATATAAGACAAATTTTGAATGCTAGTCCAAGTGTCGGTAGTCAATGAAACTCTACAACAATGAGATGATATGCTATCAAATAATTTCTTCTTTTCCATCACAAACAAAGAAAAACAATCCCTCAATATAGAGTGCATAGATGGAATTTTAAATTGAGGCACACCAACTTCACAAAACACCTTAAACTCATCCCTCTCAACAAAACAAAAAAGGCAATTCATCTTTTATGATCATTTTCACCAAAGCCTCCCTAACTAGTTATTGATCAAATTGCCAACAAGTTAATTTGTTATCCTCTGAACTAGTACCTTTAGTGAAATACAACAAAGATTGTGGCTTGTCTTTACCTTTGTGAGCTTCTATTAATTCTTTTTTGCGTGTAAATTTCACACTAGTATTTCTCAAGTATTTCCATAAACCCGAAGTATCTTGATCAGTTTTTTCCAACTATTATTTGCTACACCATATACAAGATGCCCTACCAGTTCCATTTCCCTCTGAATCAACTAATATCTCATAAGTTTTCCAAATAGCAGACTTATACTTTTTATGAGCTCGATGTTCAGATGTACATTGACTTTCTTTTACAATTGGAATTGAAGAACTTGCCATAACAATAGGAGAATTTGTGAAAAAATGATGATTTGGTTTACCTGTACTTTGATCATTTGAGATGTGAACATCTTCAATTTATTGTATTTTTTGTTTATCACTGGATTGTGCCATCTGCATTGCCATTACTTAATATGATATGTTAAGCATAAATTCATATAAATATTTCAAACAAGCTAGCTCTACAAAATTGACTGTAACACATTTGGCCCACTCATTCGACCCAACTACAACACCACAACCAATACTTAACAAAACTGACTATGACACATAATAATAATAATTAATCACTCAATTCTCGTCAGAAAAACAAACCAAAAGGCTGGTGGCATCTGAGACACGGTGAGGCAACCAGAAGTGCGACAGACAAGGGCTGGACCTAATTGAACACGGCTGGAACGGCATGAGGTGGCCTGGAACTCATCGGAACAACAATAGGTGCGTCAGAATTGGATGGGCAGTAGCAGAATTGGTGGCTTCTTCATGTTAATATATATATATATATATATATATATATATATATATATATTCCTTGTTCTAGTATCAGTTTTTTAGGATGGGATGGTTCTCGGGATGGATATTGCTAAAGATTCGGAACCTTCCCAAAAGAAAAAATACGTGACAGAACGGGGCGGGAAAAGTCAAAGTCAATGGATTTTTTTCAGTCCCGATTCTTTCGGGACAAGACTTCATTTCGGATCGTGAATCTCCGAGTCCCGTGAGCAGCCATAGTAAATGCATATAAAATTAAATCAGTAAACTCCTAAACCCCGTAATGCCTAAATACATAAACCATTAAACCACTAAATACTACTTAATAATTAATAAATCTATTTTTTATTGCTATTTATTATATTTTTAAATATTCATTTTAATTATTTATTACTGTATTTATTTAGAAATATTTATTACAAAATAAATTATGAGTGGGACAAATATAATTTAAATCATATATTATTTATCTAATAAAAATATATATTTATAAAAGAAGTATAAATTTAAAAATTAAAAATTATTATCAAGTACTATAAGTTACTTTAATTTTGAATCAATTTGGGATTTGTAAATATTTTTTAAATAATATCAATCTTAATATTAATAGTTTATAAATTTAATTTTTGATCATTCTTATAATATCTATCAATAAAATTATTTATATTAAATTTATATGATATATAATTATTAATATTATTATAACAAAAAATTATATTAAAATTTCAAAAAATTTAAAATATTATTATATTTTCAAAAGTTATAAGCTATGAAAATGATAAAAAATTATAAACATTTTTTTTGTTATTTTTTATTAAATAAAACCTATAAACCACTAAAAGCCTAAAAACATAAATCACTAAATTCCTAGCGACATAACCTCTAAATACTTAAATCATTAAACTGGTATACAATAATAATAAATCATAAATCTCATTTTAATTTTTATTCAGTATAATTTTAAATTTTTATTTTAATTTTTTATGAATTTATTTTATAGAAATATAATTAACAAAATAAATTATTAGTGAGATAGATCTAATTTAAATTAAACTGTTATCCCTAAATAATAAATAATAAATCTCATTTTTTTTCATTATAATTTTAAATATTCATTTTAATTAATTAATTATTTGTTTATATATAAATATTAATTACAAAATAAACTGAGTTTGACAAATATAATTTATATAAATTATTTTTCATCAAAAAATTATTGATAAACTTTTTAAAAGAATAAAAAAATTTTAAACAAAAACTTATTATATAGTAATATATTTTGGTTTTCTTCGAAATCATTTTATGTTTTGTAATTATATTTTAATTGAAATATATCATATTAATAATATATTTTTAATTAATTTTTTGATCATTATTAGAATATTTATCAATAAAGTTGTTTATATTGAATTTATATGATATATAAATATAATGATTATTATAACTAAATATTGTATTCAAATTTAAAAAAAAATTAAAAATTATTATATTTTCAAAGGTTATAACCTTTGAAAATATCAAAAAATAATAAAAATAAATTTTATATTATTTTATTTTTTTAATAAAACCTATAAACCACTAAATGCATACACAGTTAAATCAGTAAACTTCTAAAGCTCATAAGGACTAAATACATAAACTATTAAATCGCTATATACTACTTAATAATTAATAAATCTAATTTTTATTTCTATTTATTATAATTTTAAATATTCATTATAATTATTTATTAGTTTCTTTTTATAAAAATATTTATTACAAATTAAATTTTCAGAGCGACATATATAATTTAATTAATTTATTTTAATCAAACAAAATATTTGCTTATAAAAGAAGTTAAGATTTAAAAATTAAAAATTATTATCCATTAATATATTTTACTTTAATTTTGAATCAATTTGGGTTTTGTAAATATTTTTTAATTAATATCAATCTTTTTATTAATAGTTTATTAATTTAAATTTTGATCATTATTCTATTATCTATCAATAAAATTATTTATATTGAATTTATATGATATATAATTATTAATATTATCATAACTAAATATTGTATTCACATTTCAAAAAAATTTAAATATTATTATATTTTCAAAGGTTATAACCTATGAAAATGAGAAAAAATTACAAAATTTTTTTTGTTATTTTATTGATTAAATAAAATCTATAAACCATTAAATGCCTAAAAAACATAAATTGCTAAACTCCTAAACGATAAAACCTTTAAATACTTAAACTATTAAACAGGTGTACATTAAAAAAAATCATAAATCTCAATTAAATTTTTATTAAGTATAATTTTAAATTTTTATTTTAATTATTTATCAGTTTATTTTTATAGAAATATTAATTACAAAATAAATTTTTAGTGAAACAGATCTATTTTAAAAAATTTATTTTTCATCAAAAAAAAATATATCCTTATAAAAAGCGGCAAAATTTTAAAAACAAAAATTTATCATTTAGTAATATATTTTATTTTTATTTTGAATCATATTAGATTTTGCAATAATATTTTTATTTATATCATTCTTATTAATAATAATTTATTAATATTTTATTGATCATTATTATAATATCTATTAAAAAAATTATTTATATTGAGTTTACATTATATATAATTAGTAAGATTATTATTACTGAATATTATATTCACATTTAAAAAAATTAAAAATTATTATATTTTCAATGGTTATAACCTTCAAAAATTAAAAAAAATCTAAAATTAAATTTTTAATTTTTTCATTCTTTAAATAAAAACAATAAATCACTTAAGGCCTAAACACTTAAATCACTAAACCCCAAAATGCCTAAATACTTAAACCATTAAACTAGTATATCCTGAATAATAAATAATAAAGCTCTATTTTAGTTGTATTCATTATAATTTTAAATATTCATTTTAATTATTTATTAGTTTATTTTTATAGAATTATAAATTAAAAATAAATTATTATAAGGAAAAAATAATTTAAATAATTTACTTTTAATAACAAAAAATATAAACTTATAAAAAAGAAGCAAACCTTAATAGCCCCTAAATACTTGAACCTTTAAACTCGTAAACCTTAAATATAATTTACATAATCAATGAAAATATTAATTACAAAATAACCTATGAGTGATACAAATATAATTTAAATAATATTTTTTTTCATCAAAAAAACATATAAGTTTATAAAATGATGCAAAAAGTTATAAAAAATTATTATTTAGTAATAAATTTAATTTGATTTTGAATCATTTTAGGGTTTTTAATGATATTTTAATTTATATATATCATATTAATAATAGTTTATTAATTTATTTTTTTATAATTGATATAATATTTATCAAAAATATTGTTTATATTTACTTGATATTATATATAGTTATAATATTTATAATTACTAAATATTGTATATAGATTTTTAAAAAATTTTAAAATTATTATTTTTTCAAATGGTATAAACTTTGAAAATTTGAAAAAATATTAAAAATAAATTTTTTGTTATTTCATTATTTAAATAAAACATAAAAACCACTAAATGCCTAAAAACATAAATTGCTAAACTCCTAAACGAAAAAACCTTTAAATACTTAAACCATTAAATTGGTATACATTAATAATAAATCATAAATCTCAATTTAATTTTTATTAAGTATAATTTTAAATTTTTATTTTAAATATTTATCAATTTATTTTTATAGAAATATTAATTACAAAAAAATATATTAGTGAGACAGATATAATTTAAATTAAACCGGTATACTCTAAATAATAAATAAATTTTATTTTTTTAATTATAATTTTAAATATACATTTTAAATATTTATTTGTTTATTTTTATATTAATATTAATTACAAAATAAAGTATAAGTTATACAAATATAATTTATATAAATTATTTCTCAACAAAAAAATATAGATAAACTAATTAAAAGAATAAAAAAACTAAAAACAAAAAATTATTATATAGTAATATATTTTGCTTTGTTTCTGAATCATTTTAGGTTTTGTAAATATATTTTAAATGATATCTAAATTATTAATAATATATTATTAAATTTTTTTTTATCATTATAATAATATTTATCAATAAAAATGTTTATATTGAATTTATATGATATATATATTTAATAATTATTATAACAAAATATTATATTGACTTTTTAAAAAAATTTTAAAATTATTATATTTTAAAAGATTATAAACTTTTAACATGTGAAAAAATAAAAAAAAATTGTATGTTATTTCATTTTTTAAATAAAACCTATAGACCACTAAATGCCTAAACACTTAAATCACTAAACTACAAAATTTCGATAGCCCTATATATATAATCTTTTAAACCTGTATACCCTAAATAATAATTAAAAAATCTCATTTTTATTTGTTTTAATTATAATTTAAAAAATTTATTTTGATTCTTTAGTTTTTTATTTATATATATATATATTAATTATAAAATAAATTATGAGTTAAAAATATAATTTATTAAAATAATTTTTCATCAAAAAATAGATAAGCTTATAAAAAGAATAAAAATTTAAAAATAAATAATTATTATTAAGTAATATATTTTGCTTTGCTTTTGAATCATTTTAGATTTTAATATTATATTTTAAGTAATATCAATCTTATTCATAATAGATTTTTAATTTATTTTTTGATAATTATTAGAATATTTATCGATAAAATTGTTTATATTGAATTTATATGAGATATAATTATTATGATTATTATAAATAAATATTGTATTCACTTTTGAAAAAAATTTATAAATTATTTTATTTTCAAAGGTTATAATCTTAAAAAGTGAGAAAAAATAATAAAAATTAATTTTTAGTTATTTTATTTTTTAAATAATACCTATAGACCAATAAATGCTTACTTACTTAAATTAGTAAGCTCATAAACCCCAAAACCCCTAAATACATAAACCTTTTAACAGCTATATACTACTTAATAAATAATAAATAATAAATAATAAATAATAAATCTCTTTTTTATTTCTATTTATTATAATTTTAAATATTCAATTTTATTATTTATAGTTTAATTATTTCGAAAAATTAATTACAAAATAAATTTTGAGTAAGACAAATATTATTTAAATAATTTATTTTTAATAAAAAAAAAGATAAGCTGATAAAAAGAAGGACAAATTTAAATTAAATATTATTATTTAGTAATATATCTTGATTTGATTTTGAATCATTTTGTGTTATGTAAATATATTTTAATTAATATTTATATTAGTATTAATAGTTGATTAATTTAATTTTTGATCATTATTATAATATCCATCATTAAAATTGTTTATATTGAATTTATATGATATATAATTAGTAAGATTAATATAATTATACATAGTATTCACATTTCAAAAAATTTTAAAAATTATTTCATTTTTAAAGGTTATAACCTTTGAAAATGAGAAAAAATCTAATTTTTTTTTATTTTTATTATATAAATAAAATCTATAAACCACTAAATACCTAAAAAATAAATTGATAAACACCTAAATGACAAAATTCCTAGAAAATCAAACCATTAAACCGGTATACCACATATAATAAATCATAAATCTAACTTAATTTGTATTCATTATAATTTTAAATATTCATTTTAATTATTTATTAGTTTATTTTTTATAGAAATATTAATTACAAAATAAATAATGAGCGAGACAACTATAATTTTAATAATTTATTTTTAATCAAAAAAAAATATAAGCATATAAAAAGAAGTAAAAATTTAAAAATAAAAAATTATTATTTAGTAATATATTTTACTATGATTTAGAATCATTATATATAGGTTTTGCAATTATATTTTAATTACTATCAATCTTATTAAGAATAGTTTATTAATTTATTATTTGATCAATTTTATAATATCTAACAATAAAATTACTTATATTGAATTTAAATGTCTTATAATTATTAAGATTATTATAACTAAATATTATATTTACATTTGAAAAAAAATTAAAAATTATTATATTTTCCAAGGTGATAACCTTTAAAAATGATAAAAAATCACAAAAATAAATTTTTTATTATTTTATTATTTAAATAAAACTTATAAACCACTAAATGCCTAATCATTTAAATCTCTAGACTCCTAAACCCCAAAACCCCTAAATACTTAAACCATTAACCCTATTTAACCTAAATAATAAATAATAAATCTCATTTTTATTTGTATTCATTATAATTTTAAATATTCTTTTAATTATTTTTTAATTAATTTTTATAGAAATATTAATTACAAAATAAATAATGAGTGAGATATATATAAATTAAATAAATAATTTTTTATGAAAAAAAATATAATCTTATAAAAATAAACAAAATTTTAAAAATTGAAAAGTTTACTTAGTAATATAATTTAATTTGATATTGAATTATTTTGGATTCTGCAAATATATTTTAATTAATATCTGGCTTATTAAAAATAGTTTATTAATTTATTTTTTGATCATCAAAATAATATATATTAATAAAATTTTTATATTGAATTTACATCAAATATAATTATTAAGATTATTATAACTAAGTATTGTATTCATATTTTAGAACTATTAATAAATTAATATATTTTCAAAGGTTATAACCTTTGAAAATCATGAAAATTCATAAAAATAAATTTTTTATTATTTCATTGATTAAATAAAACCTATAAATCAATAAATAAAACCTAAATGTGTAAACATATAAATCAATAAACTCATTAACCTGAAAAGCAAAATAAACTTAACCCATTAAATAGGTATACCCTAAATAATTAATCATAAATCTCATTTTTATTAGTATTCATTATAATTTTATATATACATTTTAATTATTTATTAGTTTATTTTTATAGAAATATAAATTAAAAAATAAATTAATGGTTGGACAAATATAATTTAAATGTTTTATTTTTCATCAAAAATTATATAAGCTTATAAATGGATACAAAAATTTAAAAAATTAAAATTAATATTTAGTAAAATATTTCACTTTGACTTTGAATCATTTTAGCTTTTATAAATATATTTTAAAAAATATTTACTTATTAAATTTGTTTATTAATCTTTTGTATGATCATTATTATAATATATATCAATATAATTGTTTATATTGAATTTAAATGATAAATATTTATTAAGATTATCATAACTAAATATAGTATTAACATTTAAAAAAAATTTAAAAATTTTTATAGTTTCAAAGGTTATATCCTTCAAAAAGGAGAACAAATAACAAAAAAAAAATTTTGTTATTTTATTTTTTAAATAAAACTTATAAATTACTAAATGCCAAATACTTAAATCACTTAATTCTTAAATCGCAAAACTCCTAAATATATACTCTTTTAAACATGTATATTTTATCTTATTAATAAGAGTTTTATTTAATATATATCTTATTAATATATTTTACTTTGATTTTGAATCATTTTAGGTTTTGCAAATAAATTTTATTTAATATCTATCTTATTAATAATAGTTTATAATTTATTTTATTATCGTGATCATAATATCTATAAAAAAATGATTTATATTTAATTTACATAATATATAATTATTTAGATTATTATAACAAAATAATATTTTCATATTTTAAAAAAATTTAAAAATTATTAAGTTTTCAAAGGTTATAAGTTTTGAAAATAAGAAAAAATAAAATAATATATTTTTTGTTATTAGAATTTTTAAATAAAATCTATAAACCAAAAAATAACTAAATTCTTAATGACTAAACTCCTAAACCCCGAAGCCCATAAATACATAAATCTTTAAATTAGTATACTCTAAATAATAAATAATAAATCTCATTTTTATTAGTATTCATTATAATTTTAAATATTCATTTTAATTATTTATCAGTTTATTTTTATAGAAATATTAATTACAAAATAAATAATTAGTGAGATAGATATAATATAAATAATTTATTTTTTATCAAAAAAATATAAGATCATAAAAAGAGGCAAAATTTTAAAACAAAATATTATTATTTAGTAATTTATTTTAATTTAATTTTGAATAATTTTAGATTTTGCAATTATATTTTAATTTATATCATTCTATTTAATAATAGTTTATTAATTTATTTATTGATCAAAATTATAATATCTATTAAAAATATTATTTATATTAATTTTACATTATATATAATTATCAAGATTATTATAACTAAATATTATATACACATTTTAAAAAAAAATTAAAAATTATTATATTTTTAAAGGTTATAACATTCAAAAATTAGATAAAATCACTTAAGGCATAAACACTTAATTGACTAAACCCCAAAACACCTAAATACTTAAACCATTAAACCTGTATATCCTGAATAATATATAATAAATCTCAATTTTATTTGTAATAATTATAATTTTAAATATTTATTTTACTTATTTATTAGTTTATTTTTATAGAATTATAAATTATAAAATAATTTATGAGGTAGACAAATATAATTTAAATAATTTATTTTTAATAACAAAAATATAAACTTATAAAAAAGCAAAATATTAAAAATTATTATTATTTAGTAATATATACTTGATTTTGAATAAAGTTAGATTTTGAAAATATATTTTAAATAATATCTATCTTATTAATAATAGTTTATTAATTTATTTATTGATCATTATTATAATATCTAGCAATGTGATTATTTATATTGAATTTAAATGACTTATATTTATTAAGATTATTATAACAAAATATTATATTTACATATGAAACAAATTTAGAAATTTTTATATTTTTAAAGGTTATAACCTTCAAAAATTAGAAAAAATAATAAAAATAAATTTTTTGTTATATCATTGTTTAAATAAAACTTATAGGCCACGAAATGCCTAAACACTTAAATCTATAAACTTTTAAACACAAAAGCCCTTAAATACTTAAAACTTTAAACTCGTAAACCTTAATATAATTTAAATAATTTAATTTTCATCAAAAAAAATATAAGCTTATAAAAAGAAGCAAAAACTAAAAAAAAAATTACTTATATAAAAAAATATTTTTCATCATTATAAAATTATTTATAAGCTTATAAATTAATAATAGCATATTAATTTATTTTTTGATAATTTATATCATATCTATCAATAAAATTATTTATGTTTAGTTTATAATATATATAATCATAATGATTCTTATTACAAAATATTGTATTCACATTTTTATAACAATTTAAAATTATTATATTTTCAAAGGTTATAACCTTTGAAAATGTGAGAAAATATCAAAAATAATTTTTTTGTTATTTCATTGTTTAAATAAATCATATAAACTACTAAATGCCTAAAAACATAAGTCAATAACTTCGAAATCTCGAAAACCCTAAATAGATAATCTTTTTAAACTGGTATGCCCTAAATAATAAATAATAAATAATAAATCTCAATATTATTTTTTTTATTATAATTTAAAATATTCATTTTAATTATTTATTAGTTTATTTTTATTAAATATTAATTACAATATAAATTATGTGTTAGACAAATATAATTTATATAAATAATTTTTCATCAAAAAATATAGATAAACTTATAAAAAGAACAAAAAATTTCAAAACAAAAATTTATTATTTAGTAATATATTTTGCTTTCCTTCAGAATTATTTTAGGTTTTGTAATTATATTTTAATTGATATCTATCTTATTAATAATAGATTATTAATTTATTTTTTGATCATTATTAGAATATTTATCAATAAAATTATTTATATTGAATTTAAATGAAATATAAATATAATGATTATTATAACTAAATATTAAATTCACTTTTGAAAATAATTTAAAAATAATTTTATTTTCAAAGGTTATAACATTTGAAAATATAAAAAAATAATAAAAATAAATTTTTTGTTTATTTATTTTTTAAATAAAACCTATAACCACTAAATACATACACATTTAAATCAGTAAACTACTAAACCTCCTAATGTCTAAATACATAAACTATTAAACCACTATATACTACTTAATAATTAATAAATCAAATTTTTATTTCTATTTATTATAATTTTAAATATTTATTTTAATTATTTATTAGTTTATTGCTATATAAATATTTATTACAAAATAAATTATGAGTGCAAGAAATATAATTTAAATAATTTTTTTTAATCAATAAAAATATTTACGGTTATATAATAAGTAAAAATTTAAAAATTAAAAATTATTATTGAGTAATATATTTTACTTTAATTTTGAATCAATTTGGGTTTTTTAAATATTTTTTAATTAATATCTATCTTATTATTAATAGTTTATAAATTTAATTTTTGATCATTATTATAATATCTATCAATAAAATTGTTTATATTGAATTTATATGTTATATAATTATTAAAATTATTATAACTAAATATTGTATTCTAATTTTTTAAAAAATTTTAAATATTATTATATTTTCAAAGGTTATTACCTATGAAAATGACAAAAAATTACGAATTTTTTTCGTTATCTTATTATTTAAATAAAACCTATAAACTACTAAAGTCCTAAACACTTAAATCACTAAACCACAAAACAACTAAATACTTAAACCATTAAACTAGTATATCCTAAATAATAAGAAATAAATCTCTATTTTTTTGTATTCATAATAGTTTTAAATTTTTATTTTAATTATTTATTAGTTTATTTTTATAGAATTATAAATTAAAAATAAATTATGAGGAAGACAAATAAAATTTAAATAATTTACTTTTAATAAAAAAAAATATAAACTTAAAAAAAGAAGCAAAACATCAAAAAATTATTATCTAGTAATATATTTTATTTTGATTTTGAATAAATTTACGTTTTGCAAATATATTTTAAATAAAATCTTACTTTTTAATAATAGTTTATTAATTTATTTTTTGATCATTAATATTATATCTATCAATATAATTATTTATATTGAATTTTCATGATATATAATTATTAAGATTATCATAAATATAGTATTCACAAATAAAAAAATATTTAAAAATTATTATATTTTCGAAGGTTATAACCATCAAAAATGATAAAAAATAACACAAATAAATTTTTTGTTATATCATTGTTTAAATAAAACTTATTAACCATTAAATGCCTAAACACATAAATCTCTAAACTCCTAAACCCCGAATCCCCTAAATACTTCATCCTTTAAACTTGTAAACCTTAAATATAATTTAAATAATATATTGAAATATTAATTACAAAATAAATTATGAGTGATACAAATATAATTTAAATAATTTTTTTTTCTTCAAAAAAATATATAAGCTTATAAAAATAAGCAAAAATTAAAGAACAAAAATTATTATTTAGTAATAAATTTTACATTGTTTCTGAATCATTTAAGGTTTTTTAATTATATTTTTTAATTTATATCTATTATATTAATAATAGCATATTAATTTATTTTTTGATAATTGCTATCATATCTATTAATAAAATTGTTTATATTTAGTTTATATTATATATTATTATAATGATTATTATTACTAAATATTGTATTCACATTTTTAAAAAAATTTAAAATTATAATATTTTATAAGATTATAACCTTTGAAAATGTGAAAAAATATCAAAAATATTTTTTTGTTATTTCATTATTTAAATAAAACCTATAGATCACTATATGCCTAAAAACATAAATCACTGAACTCCTAAATGACAAAACCTCAAATACTTAAACCATTAAACTAGTAAACATTAATAATAATTCATAAATCACATTTTAATTTTTATTTAGTATAATTTTAAATTTTTATTTAAATTATTTATCAGTTTATTTTTATATAAATATTAATTACAAAATAAATTATTAGTGAGACATATCTAATTTAAATTAAAACAGTATCCCTAAATAATAAATAATAAATCTCATTTTTTTCATTATAATTTTAAATATTCATTTTAATTATTTATTTGTTTATTTATATATAAATATTAATTACAAAATAAATAGAGCTAGACAAAAATAATTTATATAAATTATTTTTCATCAAAAAATTATATATAAACTTTTTAAAAGAAAAAAAATTTTAAAAACAAAAAATTATTATTAGTAAAATATTTTGCTTTGCTTCTGAATCATTTTAGGTTTTGTAATTATATTTTAATTAATATCTATCTTATTAATAATAGATTATTAATTTATTTTTTGATCATTATTAGAATATTTATCAATAAAATTATTTTTATTGAATTTACATAATATATAATTATAAAGATTATTATAACTAAATATTATATTTACATTTGAAAATAATTTAAAAAGTATTATATTTTTAAAGGTTATCATCTTTGAAAATGAGATAAAATCACAAAAATAAATTTTTTGTTATTTTATTGTTTATATAAAACCTATAAACTACTAAATGCCTAAACACTTAAATCATTAAACTTCTAAACCCCCAAACCCCAAAACCCGTAAATACTTAAACATTTAAACTATCTTTAAAGGTTTAAGTATTTATAAATAATATATAAATATCTATCAAAAAATAATAGTTTATTAATTTATTTTTTGATAATTATTATATTTATATTTATATTTAGTTTATTAATATATATAAATAAAATTATTTATTTTTAATTTACGTGTAATATAATTATTAAGTTTATTATAACTAAATATTTTATTCACATTTGAAAAAATTTTAAAATTATTATATTTATAAAGGTTATAACCTTCAAAATTGATAAAAAATTTGAAAAATAATTTTTTTGTTATTTCAATATTTAAATAAAACATATAAACTACTAAATGACTAAACACTTAAATTACTAAACTCATAAACTTTAAAATACTTAAACCATTAAAATAATATACCCTAAATAATTAATCATAAATCTCATTTTTATTTGTATTCGTAATAATTTTAGTATTCATTTTAATTATTTATTAGTTTATTTTTATTTAAATATTAATTGTAAAATAAAATTATGAATAAGAGATATAATTTAAATAATTTATCTTCATCAAAAAAATTTATTAGCTTATAAAAAGAATCAAAAATTTAAAAATAAAAATTTATTATTTAGTTATATATTTTACTTTGATTTTGAATCATTTTAGGTTTTCCAAATATATTTTAATTAATATCTATCTTATTAAAAATAGTTTATTAATCAATTTTATAATTAGTATTATAATATCGATCAATATAATTATTTATAATGAATTTACATGATATTTAATTTTTATGATTATTATAATTATACTGCTGCACCACACACACATAGCGAAGGACCACAGTACACACGTGCACATATTCTTGTCCATTTTGGCATAGCATTTAGAGTGGCCAGCAAGTTCTGCAAGAAGCCAGAAGTATGGGCCAGCAGCTTGTAGAGGGCCCCACAAGTAAGCCGGCATGATAATATTCAGACAACTGATGAGACCGAGCAAATGGTCGGGAGTAAACCCATGAGTAGCTAGGAGTGGGTCCCACTAGCCCAATCAGGCAGCATAGAGGGCTAGCCAACCATCACCCAAAAGGAGTAGTAGGTAATCCATGATTAATTGGAGAGCCGGCAAAATCCGAAGCATCACCAAGCAGGGCCAGTAAGCAATGGAGTCCTGACCAGCCACACGGGAGCGAAAGATTCAAACTTGTAGTTTATGTTTGTAGTCTTATTTGTTTTTTGGACTTTTAATGCACCATGTACTTGTAGAGACGGATCATGAAATACTCACACACACAATCTTTTCTGTTCTTTTTGTAGCATGCAATGAGGGCAATTGGATCCATGAGTATCTCTAAGTGCGGCCCACTAATGCATTTTGGTAATACACATTATGGGATGCTGCTCTCCCGGGAGCAGAAGACCCATCTTTATAGAATTTTGTAATTTTAATTGTATTCTAGCTTGGTTGTACGCATAGATAATTAGACTATGAGATGGACCTCATCACACATGCACACCAAGGCATGCATATTTTTTGATATTTTGTCGGTGCAACATACAGCCACTTCTTGGAGCTCGAGGAGGAAGCATTCTAACCCAAGAGATACTCTTTTGAAAATCATAGGAGCAAAAGAATGTGGAATTCAGAGGTGAGAATGAATTGACAAAGTGCCGTAAATATGGACTTGTGGATTTATGTGTATTCAGTTTTACATGTATTACATTGCATAGCAATGACATAGGCAAACGCTTGATGCTGCATGTAACACACATTCACAATCTTATATTTGCATAGTTTTAATATGGTGCATCATTCAGGTTCCTCCAAAAGGTTTGGACAAATCCGAATGGAAAGGACTCATTGCGCATAATGACTTAATGCCTACTCTGAAGTCCGGGAATGCCAAGTGATTTTAGTTGTATTCGTACACTTAAAATTATTAGGCATTATATTTTTTATGTATTTTATGCATATAATCATTATGGTGCATAGGATTTGGTGGGCTGGATATTACATTGCTAGATATTACATTGCTCTTCATCAATATAATATTTATTTATAATACTCTTCATAAATATAAGTCATTTAAATTCAATATAAATAATTACATTGCTAGATATCATAATAATGATTCAAAAATAAATTAATAAACTATTATTAATAAAATAGATATTATTTAAAAAGTATTTGCAAAATCTAAATTTATTCAAATTAAAATAAAATATATTACTAAATAATAATTTTTTTTAATGTTTTGCTATTTTTATAATTTATATTTTTATTATTAAAAATAAATTATTTAAATTATATTTGACTTACTCATAATTTATTTTGTAATTTATAATTCCATAATAATAAACTAATAAATAATTAAAATGAATATTTAAAATTATTATGAATAAAAATAAAATTGAGATTTATTATTTATTATAGGGGATATACCGGTTTTATGGTTTAAGTATTTAGGTATTTTTTGGTTTAGGACATTAGTGATTTAATAGTTTAGACCTTTAGTGATTTATAGTTTTTATTTAAAGAATAAAAAAACAAAAAATTTAAATTTTTGATTTTTTTTTTAATTTTGAAGGTTAGGACCTTTGAAAATATTATAATTTTTAATTTTTTTTAAATGTGTATATAATATTTAGTAATAATAATCTTAATAATTATATATAATGTAAACTCAATATAAATAATTTTATTGATAGATATTATAATAATGATCAATAAATAAATTAATAAACTAGTATTTATAAGAATGATAAATATTAAAATATAATTGTAAAATCTAAAATGATTCAAAATCAAAATAAGATATATTACTAAATAGTAATTATTTATTTCTAAAAATTTGCCTTTTTTTATCAGCATTTTTTTTAATGAAAAATAAATTATTGAAACTTTATATGTCGCACTAATAATTTATTTTGTAATTAATATTTCTATAAAAATAAACTGATAAATAATTAAAATAAATATTTAAAATTATAATAAATACTAATAAAAATTAGATTTATGATATATTATTTGGACTATACTAATTTAATGTTTTAAGTATTTATGAGCTTCATTATTTAGGAGTTTAGTCATTTTAGAATTTAGTCATTTAGTGGTTTATAGGTTTTATATAAAAAATAAAATAACAAAAAATTTATTTTGGTTAATTTTTCTCATTTTTGAATGTTATAACCTTTGAAAAAATAATAATTTATAATTTTTTTTGATAAGTTAATATAATATGAAGTTATAATAATCATAATAATTATATATCATATAAATTCAATATAAACTATTTTATTGATATATATTATAATAATGATCATATAAAAGTAATAAATAATTATTAATAAGATAAATATTGTTTAAATATATTTTCAAAACCTAAAATGATTCAAAATCAAAGTAAAATATTTTACTAAATATTAATTTTAAATTTTTAAATTTTTGTATCCATTTATAAGCCTATATATTTTTTGATGAAAAATAAATTATTTAAATTATATTTGTCTCACAAATAATTTATTTTTTAATTTATATTTCAATAAAATTAAACTAATAAATAATTAAATTTTATATTTAAAATTATAATGAATACTAATAAAAATGAGATTTATGATTTATTATTTAGGGTATAACTATTTACTTGTTTATGTTTTTTTTGGTTTTGGGGTTAATGAGTTTATTGATTTATATGTTTAAATATTTAGGTGTTTATAGGGTTTTTTTAATCATTGAAATAACAAAAAATTTATTTTTTATGAATTTTCATGATTTTCAAAGGGTATGACCTTTAAGTATATAATAATATATTTAATAGTTATAAAATATGAATGAAATACTTAGTTATAATAATCATAATAATTATATCTGTTGTAGATTCAATATAAAAAAATTTATTAATATATATTATTATAATGATCAAAAAATAAAATAATAAACTATTATTAATAAGATAGATATTAATTAAAATATGTTTGTAGAAACCAAAATAATTAAAATGAATATTTAAAATAATAATGAATACAAAAAAATTGAGATTTATTATTTATTATTTAGGTTATATAAGTTTAATGGTAAAAGTATTTAGGGGATTTTGGTGTTTAGAAGTATAGAGATTTAAATGTTTAGGCATTTAGTGGTTTATAAGGTTTATTTAAATAATAAAATAATAAAAAAATTATTTTTGTGTTTTTTTATCATTTTTGAAAATATAATAATTTTTAAATTTTTTTCAAATGTAAATATAATATTTAGTTATAATAATCTTAATAATTATAAGACATTTAAATTGAATATAAATAATTTTATTGTCAGATTTATAAAATTATCAAATAATAAATTAATAAACTTTTATTAATAAGATTAATAGTAATTAAAATATAATTGCAAAACCTATATATAATGATTCAAAAACAAAGTAAAATATATTACTAAATAATAGTTTTTTGTTTTTAAATTTTTACTTCTTTTTATAATCTTATATTTTTTTTTGATTAAAAAATAATTATAAAAATTATATTTGTCTAACTCATTATTTATTTATTATTTATATTTCTATAAAAAATAAACTAATAAATAATTAGAATGAATATTTAAAATAATAATGTATACAAATTAAAATGAGATTTATAATTTATTATGTGTGGTATACTGGTTTAATGGTTTGATTATTTAAAAGTTTTGTCATTTAAAAGTTTATCAATTTATGTTTTTAGGCATGTTGTGGCTTATAGGTTTTATTTATAATAATGATCAAAAATTAAATTAATAAACTATTATTAATAATATAAATAATAATTAAAATATATTTACATAACAATATGATTCAAAATCAAATCAAAATATATTATTTAATAATAATAATTAGATTAAAAATATATTACTATATAATAATGATTCAGAAAAAAGCAAAATATATTACTATATAATAATTTTTTGTTTTAAATTTTTTTTTCTTTTAAAATAAATTATTTTTGATTTTAATGAAAAATAATTTATATAACGTATATTTGTCTAACTCATAATTTATTTTGTAATTAATATTTATATAAAAATAAACAAATAAATAATTAAAATGAATATTTAAAATTATAATGAAAAAAATAATATTGAGATTTATTATTTATTATGTAGGGTTATCGGTTTAAAAGGATTATTATTTATTATTTAGGGTTTTAAAGATTTAGGAGTTATTGATTTAAGTGTTTAGGCATTTAGTGGTTTAAAGGTTTTATTTAAACAATAAAATATCAAAAAAAAATATTTTTTTTTTCACATTTTCAAAGGTTATAAATTTGAAAATATTATAATTTTAAATATTTTTTCAAAAATTAATACTATATTTAATTATAATAATCATTATATTTATATATTATATAAATTCAATATAAACAATTTTATTAATAATATTCTAATAATAATCAACTAATAAATTAATAATCCATTGATAATAAAATTGGTATTAATTAAAATATAATTACAATACTTAAAATAATTCAGAAGCAAATAAAAATATTTTACTATATAATAATTTTTTGTTTTTAAATATTTTTTCTTTTAATAAGTTTATCTAAATTTTTTTGATGAAAAATAATTTAAATAAATTATGATTTTCTGACTCATAATTTATTTTGTATTAATATTTATATAAAAATAAACAAATAAATAATTAAAATGAATATTTAAAATTATAATGAAAAAAATAAAAATGAGATTTATTGTTTATTATTTAGGATATATCTGATCACAAAATTTATCTATTTAGGGATTTCGAGATTTAGAAATAATTCATTTAAGTATTTAGGCAATTCGTGGTTTATAGGTTTTATTAAAATAATGAAATAACAAATAAATTATTTTTGATATTTCTTCAAATTTTAAAAGATTATGACCTTTGAAAATATAATAATTTTAAAATTTTTTAAAAATGTGAATACAATATTTAGTAATAATAATAATTATAATAACAATATATAATATAAACTAAATATAAACAATTTTATTGATAGATATTATATTAATTATAAAAAAATAAATTAATAAACTATTATTAATATGATAGATATAAATTAAAATTTAATTACAAAAACTAAAATGATTAAAAATCAAAGTAAATTTATTACTAAATAATAATTTTTGTTTTTTAGTTTTTTCCTCATTTTATAAGATTATATATTTTTTTGATAATAAATAAATTATTTAAATTATATTTGTATCACTCATAATTTATTATATAATTAATATTTCAAAAAATTATTTAAATTATATTTAAGGTTTACGAGTTTCAAGGTGTAAGTATTTAGGGGCTTCAGGGTTTAGAAGTTTAAAGATTTACGTATTTAGGTATTTAATGGTTTATAAGCTTTATTTAAACAATCATATAGCAAAAATTTATTTTTTGTTATTTTTTCTCATTTTAAAGGTTATAACCTTTGAAAATATAACAATTTTTAATTTTTTTTAATTATAATTACTATATTTAGTTATGATAATAATAATAATTATATATCATATAAATTCAATATAAACAATTATATTTAAATATATTATATTAATGATCAAAAAATAAATTAATAAACTATTATAAATAAGATAGACATTATTTAAAATATTTTTTCAAAACCTAAATTTATTCAAAATCAAAGTAAAATAAATTACTAAATAAAATGTTTTTGATGTTTTGCTTCTTTTTATAAGTTTATATTTTTTGTTCTAAAAAGTATATTATTTAAATTATATTTGTGTTCCTCATAATATATTTTGTAATTTATAATTCTATAAAAATAAAATAAAAAATAATTAAAATGACTATTTAAAAATATAATGAATACAAATAAAAGTGAGATTTATTATTTATTATTCAGATATAGAGTTTTAATGGTTTAGGTATTTACTGTTTTAGGGTTTAGTGATTTAAGTGTTTATGCCTTTAGTGATTTATAGTTTTTATTTAAAGAATTAAAAAACAAAAAATTTACATTTTTGTTTTTTTTAATTTTTGAAGGTTATAACCATTGAAAATATAATAATTTTTAATTTTTTTTTAAATGTGAATATAAAATTCAGTTATAAAATCTTAATAATTATATATAATATAAACTCAATATAAATAATTTTATTAATAGATATTATAATAATGATCAATAAATAATTAAAAAACTATTATTAAAAAGAATGATATAAATTAAAATATAAATGCAAAATCTAAAACGATACAAAATCAAAATAAAATATTTTACTAAATAATAAATTTTTGTTTTTAAAATTATGCCTATTTTCATAAGCTTATATTTTTTTCGATGAAAAATGAATTATTTAAATTATATCTGCCTCACTAATAATCTATTTTATAATTAATATTTCTATAAAAATATATTGATAAATAATTAAAATAAAAATTTAAAATTATACTGAATAAAAATTAAAATGAGATTTATGATTTATTATTAATGTATACCAGTTTAATGGTTTTGAGTTTTAAAATTTTCTAAAATGTGAATACAATATTTAGTTATAATATTAATAATAATCATACATCATATAAATTCAATATAAACAATTTTATTGATAGTTATTATAATATTGATCAAAAATTAAATTAATAAACTATTAAAAATAAGATAGATATTAATTAAAAAATATTTACAAAACCCAAATTGATTCAAAATTAAAGTAAAATATATTACTGAATAATAATTTTTAATTTTTAAATTTTACTTTTTTTATAAGCGTATATATATTTTTTGATTAAAAATAAATTATTTAAATTATATTTGTCTCACTCATAATTTATTTTGTAATAAATATTTCAATAAAAATAAACTTATAAATAAATAAATGAATATTTAAAATTATAATAAATAGAAATAAAAATTAGATTTATAAATTATTATCTATTATATAGCGGATTAATGGTTTATGTATTTAGGTTTTACGGGGTTTAGGAGTATACTGATTTAATTTTGTATACATTCAGTGGTTTATAGATTTTATTTTAAAATTAAAATAACAAAATATATATTTTTATTATATTTTAATATTTCCAAAGGTAAATTCAATATTTAGTTATAATCATCATTATATTTATATATCATATTAATTCAATATAAACAATATTATTGATAAATATTCTTATAATGATCAAAAAATAAATTAATAATCTATTATTAATAAGATAGATATCAATTAAAATATAATTACAAAATCTATAATGATTCAAAAGCAAACCAAAATATATTACAATATAATACTTTTTTATTTTGTAATTTTTTTTATTTTAAAAAGTTTATCTATATTTTTTTGATTAAAAATAATTTAAATAATTTATATTTGTTTAATTCATAATTTATTTTTTAATTAATATTTATATTAAAATAAAAATATAAATAATTAAAATTAATATTTAAAATTATAATGAAAAAAATGAGATTTATTATTTATTTTTTAGGGTATACCGGTTTAATTTAAATTATATCCGTCTCACTAATAATTTATTTTGTAATTAATATTTTTATAAAAATAAACTGATAAATAATTAAAATAAAAATTTAAAATTATACTGAATAAAAATTAAAATGAGATTTATGATATATTATTAATGTTTACCAATTTAATAGTTTAAGTATTTAGAAATTTTTTCGTATAGGTGTTTAGCGATTCATGTTTTAGGCATTTAGTGGTTTATTGGTTTTATTTAAAAAATAAAATTACAAAAAAAAATTTGTAATTTTTTGTGATTTTCATAGGTTATAACATTTGAAAATATAATAATATTTAAAATTTTTTGAAATATGAATACAATATTTAGTTATAATAATATTAGTAATTATACATGATATAAATTTAATATCAATAATTTTATTGAAAGATATTATAATAATGATCAAAAATTAAATTAATAAACTATTAATAATAAGATAGATATTATTTAAAAAATATTTACAAAACCCAAATTGTTTCAAAATTAAAGTAAAATATATTATTGGATAATAATTTTTAATTTTTAAATTTTTACTTATTTCATAAGCGTATATATCTTTTTTTATTAAAAATAAATTATTTAAATAATATTTGTTGCACTCATAATTTATTTTGTAATATAAATTTATATAAAAATAAACTAATAAATAATTAAAATGAATATTTAAAATTATAATAAATTGAAATAAAAATTAGGTTTATTAATTATTAAGTAGTATATAGCGGTTTAATGGTTTATGTATTTAGGCATTACAAGCTTTAGGAGTTACTGATTTAAATGTGTATACATTTAGTGGTTTATAGGTTTTATTTAAAATTAAAATAACAAAATATTTTTTTTATATTTACAAAGGTTATAACCTTTGGAAATATAATAATTTTTAAATTTTTTTAAAATGTGAATTCAATATTTAGTTATAATAATCATTTTTTTTATATATCATATAAATTCAATATAAAAATATTATTGAAAAATATTCTAATAATGATGAAAAAATAAATTAATAATCTATTATTAATAAGATAGATATCAATTAAAATATAATTACAAAACCTATAATAATTCAGAAGCAAAGCAAATTATATTAATATATAATTATTTTTTGTTTTTAATATTTTTTTCTTTTAATAAGTTTATCTATATTTTTTTTGATGAAAAATAATTTATATAAATTATATTTGTCTAACTCATAATTTATTTTTTAATTAATATTTATGTAAAAATAAACAAATAAATAATTAAAATGAATATTTAAAATTTTATTTAAAAAAAATGAGATTTATTCTTTATTATTTAGGATATACCAGTTTAATTTAAATTATATATGTCTCATTAATAATTTATTTTGTAATTAATATTTTAATAAAAATAAACTGATAAATAATTAAAATAAAAATTTAAAATTATACTGAATAAAAATTAAAATTAGATTTATGAATTATTATTAATGTATACCAGTTTAAAATTTTAAGTATTTAGAGGTTTTGTCATTTAGGACTTTAGCGATTTATGTTTTTAGACATTTAGTGGTTTATAGGTTTTGTTTAAACAATGAAATAACAAAAAAATTATTTTTGATATTTTTTCACATTTTCAAAGGTTATAACCTTTGACAATATAATAATTTTAAAATTTTTTAAAAATGTGAATACAATATTTAGTAATAATAATCATTATAATTATAGATAATATAAACTAAATATAAATAGTTTTATTGATAGATATGATATCAATTATCAAAAAATATATTAATATGTTTTTATTATTATGACGTATATAAATTAAAATATAATTGCAAAACCTAAAAATATTCAAAATCTAAGTATAATTTATTACTAAATAATAATTTTTTTAGTTTTTGCTTTTTTTTATAAGTTTATATTTTTTTTTTGATGAAAAATAAATTATTAAAATTATATTTGTATAAATTATAATTTATTAATATATTAATAAATTATTTAAATTATATTTAAGCTTTACGAGTTTAATGGTTTAAGTATTTAGGAGCTTTTGTGTTTAAAAGTTTAGAGTTTTAAGTGTTTAGGCATTTAGTGGTCTATAAGTTTTATTTAAACAATGATATAACCAAAAATTTATTTTTTTTATTTTTTTATTTTTTTTATTTTTCAAGGTTATAACCTCTAAAAATATAATAATTTCTAAATTTTTTTCAAAAGTAATTATAATATTTAGTTATAATAATCTTAATAATTATAAGTCATTTAAATTCAATATAAATAATTACATTGCTAGATATTATAATAATGACCAAAAAAATGTAATAAACTAATATTAATAAGATAGATATTATTTAAAATATATTTGCAAAATCTAAATTTATTCAAAATCAAAGTAAAATATATTACTTAATAATAATTTTTTTAATGTTTTGCTTTTTTTATAACTTTAAATTTTTGTTATTATAAATAAATTATTAAAATTAATTTGTCTTACTCATAATTTATTTTGTAATTTATAATTCTATAATAATAAACTATAAATAATTAAAATAATTATTAAAAATTATAATTAATACAAATAAAATTGAGATTTATTATTTATTCTTCAGGATATACTGGTTTAATGGTTTAAGAATTAATACAAATAATTTTTTTAATGTAATTATTTATTCTTATAAAATGAGGCAAAACTTAAAAACAAAAATTATTATTTAGTAATAAATTTACTTTCATTTTAAATAATTTTAGATTTTGTAATTAAATTTTAATTTATTGCTATCATATTAGTAATAGTTTATTAATTTATTTTTTGATAATTAAATTAATATCTATCAATAAAATTGTTTATATTTAGTTTATATTATATATTGTTATAATAATAATTATTATTACTAAATATTGTATTCACATTTTTAAAAAAATTTTAAATTATTATATTTTTAAATGTTATAATCTTTGAAAATTTTAAAAAATTTAATTATTATTATTTATTATTTAGGGTATAACTATTTAATTATTTAAGTTTTTTGTGGTTTTGAGGTTAATGAGTTTATTGATTTATATGTTTGCACATTTAGGTGTTTATAGGTTTTATTTCATCAATTAAATAAATAAAATTTATTTTTTTGAATTTTCGTGATTTTTAAATGTTATAACTTTTAAAAATATAATAATTTTTTGATAGTTATAAAATATGAATATAATACTTAGTTATAAAAACGTAAAAATTATATTTGTTGTATATTCAATATAAAAATATTTATTAATACATATTATTATAATGATCAAAAAATAAAATAATAAACTATTATTAATAAGATAGATATTAATTAAAATATGTTTGCAAAAACAAAAATAATTCAAAATCAAAGTAAATTAATTACTAAATAAAATTTTAAATTTTTGAAATCTTGTTTATTTTTCTAAGCTTATTTTTTCACATAAGAAATAATTTATTTAAATTATATATGTCTCACTCATTATTTAATTTGTAATTATATTTCTATAAAAATAAACTAAAAAATAAATATGATGAATATTTAAAATTATAATGAATACAAATAATAATGAGATTTATTATTTATTATTTAGGTTATATAGGTTTAATGGTTTAAGTATTTAGGGGATTTTGGTGTTTAAGAGTCAAGAGATTTAAATGTATAGGAATTTAGTGGTTTATAAGTTTTATTTAAATTATAAAATAATAAAAAATTATCTTTGTGATTTTTTATCATTTTTTAAGGTTATAATCTTTGAAAATATAATAATTTTTAAATTTTTTTTCAAATGTAAATATAATATTTAGTAATAATAATCTTAATAATTATAAGACATTTAAATTGGATATAAGTAATTTTATTGTTAGATATTATTAAAATGATCAAATAATAAATTAATAAACTTTTATTAATAAGATTGATAGAATTAAAATATAATTGCAAAACCTATATATAATGATTCAAAATCAAAGTAAAATATATTACTAAATAATACTTTTTTGTTTTTAAATTCTTACTTCTTTTTATAAGCTTATATTTTTTTGATTAAAAATAAATTATTAAAATTATATTTGTCTAACTCATTATTTATTTTGTGATTGATATTTCTATAAAAAATAAACTAATAAATAATTAAAATAAATATTTAAAATTATAATGAATACAAATTAAAATGAGATTTATGATTTATTATATGTGGTATACCTGTTTAATGGTTTGATTATTTAGGAGGTTTTTCATTTATGAGTTTATCAATTTATGTTTTTAGGAATTTAGTGGTTTATAGGTTTTATTTATATAATAAAAATAAAATTTTTTTTAGATTTTTTCTGATTTTCAAAGGTTATAAACTTTAAAAATAAAATAATTTTTAAAATTTTGTGAAATGTGAATACTATGTATTATTATATTAATCTAACAAATTATATATCATATAAATTCAATATAACTAATTTTAACGATAGATATTATATTAATGATCAAAAATTAAATTAATAAACTATTATTAATAATATAAATAATAATTTAAATATATTTACTTAACATAATGATTTAAAATCAAATCAAAATATATTACTAAATAATAATATTTAGATGAAAAATATATTACTATATAAAAATGATTCAGAAGAAAGCAAAATATATTACTATATAATAATTTGTTGTTTTGAAATTTTTTTTTTATTTTAAAATAAATTATTTTTCATTTTAATGAAAAATAATTTATTTAAATTATATTTGTCTAACTCATAATTTATTTTTTAATTAATATTTATATAAAAATTAACAAATAAAAAATTAAAATGAATATTAAAAAGTATAATGATAAAAATAATATTGAGATTTATTATTTATTATTTAGGGTTACCGGTTTAAAAAGATTATTATTTATTATTTTGGTTATTCGAGATTTAGAAGTTATTCATTTAAGTATTTAGGCAATTAGTGGTTTATATGTTTTATTTAAATAATGAAATAACAAATAAATTATTTTTGAAATTTTTTCAAATTTTCAAAGATTATAACATTTAAAAATATAATAATTTAAAATTTTTTTAAAAATGTGAATACAATATTTAGTAATAATAATTATTATTATAACAATATATAATATAAACTAAATATAAACAATTTTATTGATAGATATTAATTTAATTATCAAAAAATAAATTAATAAACTATTATTAATATGATAGATATAAATTAAAATTTAATTACAAAAACTAAAATTATTTAAAATGAAAGTAAATTTATTACTAAATAATAATTGTTGTTTTTATGTTTTGGCTCATTTTATAAGATTATACATTTTTTTGATAAAAATAAATAATTTAAATTATATTTCTATCACTCATAATTTATTTTGTAATTAATATTTCAATAAATTATTTAAATTATATTTAATGTTTACTAGTTTAAAGGTTAAAGTATTTAGGGGCTTCGGGGTTTAGGAGTTTAGATATTTATGTATTTAGTCATTTAATGGTTTATAAGTTTTATTTAAACAATGATATTACAAAAAATTTATTTTTGTTTTTTATTCTCATTTTTGAAGGTTATAAACTTTGAAAATATAACAATTTTTAAATTTTTTTATATGTGAATACTTTTTTTAGTAATGATAATCTTAATAATTATATATCATGTAAATTCAATATAAATAATTATATTGAAATATATTATATTAATGATCAAAAAATAAATTAATAAACTATTATTAATAAGATAGATATTATTTTAAATATATTTGCAAAACATAAATTTATTCAAAATCAAAGTGAAGTATATTAAAAAATAATGCTTTCTTTGATGTTATGCTTCTTTTTTGAGTTTATATTTTTTGTTATTAAAAGTAAATTATATAAATTATATTTGTCTTCCTCATAATTTATTTTTAATATATAATTCTATAAAAATAAACTAATAAGAAATTAAAATGAATATTTAAAATTATAATGAATACAAATAAAATAGAGATTTATTATTTATTATTCAGGATATACTAGTTTAATGGTTTAAGTATTTAGGTGTTTTGGGATTTAGTGATTTAAGTGTTTAGGCCTTTAGTGATTTATAGTTTTTATTTAAAGAAAGAAAAAATAAAAATTTAATTTTTTGTTTTTTTTTAATTTTTGAAGGTTATAACCTTTGAAATTATAATAATTATTAATTTATTTTAAATGTAAATATAATATTCAGTAATAATAATCTTAATAATTATATATAATATAAACTCAATATAAATAATTTTATTAATAGATATTATAATAATGATCTATAAAAAATTAATAAACAATTATTAATAAGAATGATATAAATTAAAATATAATTGCAAAATCTAAAATGATTCAAAATAAAAATAAAATATATTACTAAATAATAAATTTTTGTTTTTAAAATTTTGCTTCTTTTTATAAGGATATATTTTTTTTTAATGAAAAAAAATTATTTAATTTAGATCTGTCTCACTAATAATTTATTTTGTAATTAATATTTCCATAAAAATAAACTGATAAAAAATTAAAATAAAAATTTAAAATTATACTTAATAAAAATTAAATTGAGATTTATCTTTATTATTAATGTACACATGTTTAATAGTTTAAGAATTTAAAGGTTTTGTCGTTTAGGAGTTTAGCAATTTATGTTTTTAGGCATTTAGTGGTTTATAGGTTTTATTTAAATAATAAAATAACAAAAACAATTGAAATTTTTTCTCATTTTCTTAGATTAAAACCTTTGAAAATATAATAATATTTAAAATTTTTTAAAATGTGAATACAATTTTTAGTTATAATTATATTTATAATTATATATCATATAAATTCAATATAAACAATTTTATTGATAGATAATATAATAATGATCAAATTTAAATTAATAAACTAATAATAAAAAGATTGATATTAATTAAAAAATATTTACAAAATCCAAATTGATTCAAAATTAAAGTAAAATATATTACTGGATATAATTTTGAATTTTTAAATTTTTACTTCTTTTATAAGCATATATTTTTTTTGATTAAAAATAAATTAATTAAAATTTATATGTCGCTCTCATAATTTAATTTGTAATAAATATTTCTATAAAAATAAACTAATAAATAATTAAAATGAAAATTAAAAATTATAATAAATAGAAATAAAAATTAGATTAATTAATTATTAAGTAGTATATAGATGTTTAATGGTTTATGTATTTAGGCATAATGAGGTTTAGGATTTACTGAATTAACTGTGTATGTATTTATTGGTTTATAAGTTTTATTAAAAAATTAAAATTATAAAAAATTTATTTTTATTATTTTTTGAATTTTTCAAAGGTTATAACCTTTGAAAATATAATAATTTTTAAATTTTTTTAAATGTGAATACAATATCTAGTTATAATAATCATTATATTTATATATCATATAAATTCAATATAAACAATTTTATTGATAAATATTCTAATAATGATCAACAAAATAATTAATAATCTATTATTAATAAGATAGATATCAATTAAAATATAATTACAAAACCTAAAATGATTTAGAAGAAAAGCAAAATGTATTACTATATAATAATTTTTCGTTTTAAATTTTTTTTTATTTTAAAAAGTTTATCAATAATTTTTGGCGAAAAATAATTTATATAAATTATATTTGGCTAACTCAATTTATTTTGTAATTAATATTTATATATAAATAAAAAAATAAATAATTAAAATGAATATTTAAAATAATAATAATAATAAATGAGATTTATTATTAATTATTTATTATTTAGAGATACTGATTTAATTTAAATTAGATCTGTCTCACTCATAATTTATTTTGTAATTAATATTTCTATGAAATTAATTGATAAATAATTAAAATAAAAATTTTAAATTATACTGAATAAAAATTAAAATGAGATTTATGATTTATTATTAATGTATACCACTTTAATGATTTAAGTATTTAGAGATTTTTTCGTTAGGAGTTTAGCGATTAATATTTTTAGGTTTTTACTGGTTTATAGGTTTTATTTAAAAAAATAAAATAACAAAAAAATTTCTATAATTTTTTATCATTTTCATAAGTTATAACATTTGAAAATATAATAATATTTAAAATTTTTTGAAATTTTAATACAATATTTTGTTATAATAATATTAATAATTATATATCATATAAATTTAAAATAAATAATTATATTGATAGATATATAATAATGATCAAAAATTAAATTTATAAACTATTAATATTAAGATAGATATTAATTAAAAAATATTTACAAAACCCAAATTGATTCAAAATTAAAGTAACTTATATTACTTGTTAATAATTTTTATTTTTTAAATTTATACTTATTTTATAAGCATATATTTTTATTAGATAAATAATATATTATATAAACTATATTTATCAGACTCATAATTTATTTATTAATAAATATTTCTAAATAAATACACTAATAAATAATTAAAATGAATATTAAAAAATATAATAAATAGCAATAAAAATTATATTTATAATTATTAAGTAGTATTTAGCAGTTTAATGGTTTATGTATTTAGGCATTACGGAATTTAGTAGTTTACTGATTTAATTTATATGCATTTAGTAGGGCTTCTCATCGGACTCAATGATTCACGACCCGACCCAAACTCTTGTCCCGAAAGAATCGGGACTGACAAAAATGCGTTGACTTTGACTTTTCTTGTCTCGTTCTGTCACGTATTTTTTCTTTTGGGATGGTTCCGGATCTTAAGCAATATCCATCCTGAGAACCATCCCATCCTAAAAAACCGATACTAGAACCAGGAATATATATATATATATATAACATGAAGATGCCACCAATTCTAATACTGCCCATCCAATTCCGATGCACCTATTGCTGTCCCGATAAGTTCCAGGCCACCTCACACTATTCCAGCCGTGTTCAGTTAGGTCCAGCCCTTGTCCATCGCACTTCTAGTTGCCACCAGCCTTTTGGTTTGTCTTTCTGACGAGAATTGAGTTATTAATTATTATTATTATGTGTCTCAGTCAGTTTTGTTGAATATTGGTTGTAGTGTTATGGTTGGGCCGAAGGAGTGTGCTGAATGTGTTACAGTCAATTTTGTAGAGCTTGCTTGTTTGAAATATTTATATGTATTTATCCTTAACATATCATATTAATTAATGGCAATGTAGATGGAACAATCCACCGGTAAATGAAAAATACAATAAATTAAAGATGATCACATCTCAAATGATCAAAGTACTGGTAAATCCAATCATCATTATTTCATGAACCCTTCTATTGTTAGGGCAGGTTCTTTAATTCCAATTGTAAAAGAAAGTCACGGTACATCTGAACCTCGAGCTCATAAAATGTATAAGTCTACTGTTGGGAAATTTTTGAGATATTAGTTGATTCAGAGGGAAATGAAACTGGTAGGGCAGCTTCTATATGGTGTAGGAAAGAATATTTGGCAAAAAGTCATCAAGGTACTTCGGGTTTATGGAAATACTTGAGAGAGACTTGTAGGAAATTTCCACTCAAAAAAGAATTAATAGAAGCTCACAAAGGTAAAGACAAGTCACAATCTTTTTTGTTGAGTTTCACTAAAGGTACTAGTTCAGAGGATAACAAATTAACTTGTTGGCAATTTGATCAACAACTAGTTAGGGAGGCTTTGGTAAAAATGATCATAATAAATGAATTGCCTTTTTGTTTTGTTGAGAGGGATGAGTTCAAGGAGATTTTGAAGTTAGTGTACCTCAATTTAAAATTCCATCTAGGCACTGTAGACTGAGGGATTATTTTTCTTTGTTTGTGAAGGAAAAGAAGAAATTATTTGATAGCATATCATCTCATTGTTGTAGAGTTTCATTGACTACCGACACTTGGACTAGCATTCAAAATTTATTTTATATATGTTTCACTATTCATTTAATCGATTCTCAATCGAATATGCATAAAAGGCTTTTGAACTTTTGTGTAATTAAAAGTCATTCTGGAGTTAATATTAGAAATGCTATTGAGTTTTGCATGAATGAATGGGGTTTGAGAAAGTTGATGTGCATTACTGTTGATAATGCATCAAATAATGATGTTGCAGTTGAACAATTTGAAAAAAAGGCTTGTGAAGAAAAGTGTTGTACCTTTGAGAGGCGAGCATTTTCATATGAGATGTTGTGCTAATATCCTAAAGTTAATTGTCACAGATAGCATTGCACTGGTTGAGGGTGCTATTCAAAAAATTAGAGGTGTGGCGAAATATGTGAGGAGCAGTCCTAAAAGATTAGATATGTTTAAGTTATGTGTTGAAGAAGAAGAATTGACATATAAATCTTCATTGCAATTAGATTGTCCTACAAGATAAAATTCAACTTATTTGATGCTACAAATTGAAATAAAATATTAAAAAGAATTTTAATAAGTTGGAGGACAAAGACAAAATGTTTTTGAAGGAGTTTAGTTCAAACGTTCCAACTGAGAGATACTGAACAAATGCCAAAATTTTTGCTCGTTTCTTGAAAACGTTCTATGAGGTAACTTGTAAATTTTCTGGCTCATAATATTTTACATCTAGTCTTTATTTTCCTCAGATTATTCGAATTTTGAAAAAAATTGAGCTTTGTGAAAATAGTAGAGATACAATGGTGTCTGAAATGGGTATGAAAATGATGCATAAATTCAACAAATATTGGGGTTCTCTTCAGTCAACAAATATTATGGTTTTTGTAGCAGTAGTGTTGGATCCTAGATATAAGATCAAATATCTAAAGGTTAAGTACACTTAGCATTATTGAGAGGAATTGGCTAAAATTTTGGTGAAAAATGTTATAAACTCTTTAAATGAGATGATAGATGATTATAAATATTTAAATGAAGATGAATCAAAAGAAGATGATTTCTCTTCTACTGTGTTGAAGAAAAATGATGATTTATTTGATGGTAGTGATACTTATGTTGATGATTTTTTTTGTTGAATTGGAGAAAGAACAAGAAGTTGCAGCTTTGGAAGATTTGGATAGGTAGTTGGAGGAGAAACTAGAAAAAAATAGAATTGATTTTGATCTTATAAATTGGTGGAAGTTAAATGAGGTTAGGTATCCATCTTTGGCAAATGTAGCTAGGGATGTATTTCCTATCCAAGCATCTACTATGGCCCACGAATCTTCATTTAGCACTGGGGGCAGAATTTTAGATAAATTTAGGAGTTCTTTAACACCTCTTACAGCTGAAGTTCTCATATGTCTACAAGATTGGTTGAGAAGCTCAAACAAACCTATTGAAATTGAAGAATTAGTTCAAGACATTGATGATAATGAATCAGGTTAGTATACAAATCTTGTAAATTTTAATTTCACTAGTACTTATTTATTCATTCAATTTAATAAAAATATGGTTCAATTACAATTTTCAGAGGGGTCACAAGATCCAAATATTGTTCCAACTATAGTTGGCCAACTAAATTTGGAATGGGTGTATTAAATTTTATAAGGTAATATTTTGTTTTTTTATTACTCTTTCATCTTAGAAATTTATGTCTGCATGATTAACACGTTTTCATCTTTGGTTGTACTTCTATAGTTGAGGAAGAAAAGGAAGGAGTTGTAGAAGAGATAATTAATTGGGTTTGGATTTTCGTTGCTGTTCGGGGACAGACCTTTAAAATGATTATTATCATGTTTGTTATTAGTTGTATTTTTTTTTGTTATATTAAGCTGCCTAATTTCAGCAATTACTTAAGTAATAATTAATGCTACCAAAGTTTGTGGTCATCTTTAGCTATTCCTTAATATTTTAAATAATTATTTAAAAAATGTAGTATTGCTATTATGGTTAATTTCACTCGGCTGAACAAAGCCAACTTGTGAAAAAACAATGAACAAAATTAAGCACACAACTTGGTCCCGTTCTATTTAACATTTCTATCCTTTCTGCACATCAAAGCTTTTGACAAGGTAATGGAACTAGTTTGTGGTATTCAGCCTATTTGACAAAACAAAATTGGCTCAATTTGAGTTTGAAAGATACATAACTAAGGAAGAATAAAAGGTACAACAAAAGGTTTCGACATGAACTAACTTGGCCAGTTTGAAGAAAATAAATTGAAAAAAATGTTTGAACTCTGTTCCATCCCAGTACAATTTTATCGTATCCAAAATCCCAAATCTCTGTCCCGTCCGGTCCCGATATTTTCAACATATGGGATGGGTCTGGATCTTCAAAAAAAAATCTCTGAACTATGGGAAGGGACTAGAAATTTGTAATCCCCATCCCGTTCCATCCCATGAGCACCCCTAGCATTGAGTGGTTTTTAAGTTTTATTTAAAAAATAAAATAACAAAAAATTTATTTTTATTATTTTTTGATATTTTCAAAGGTTATAACCTTTGAAAATATAATAATTTTTAAATTTTTTTCAAATGTGAATACAATATTTAGTTATACTAATCATTATATTTATATATTATTTAAATTCAATATAAACAATTTTATTGATAAATATTTTAATAATAATCAAAAAATAAATTAATAATCCATTAATAATAAGATAGATATCAATTAAAATATAATTTCAAAACCTAAAATGATTCAGAAACAAAGAAAAATATATTACTATATAATAATTTTTTGTTTTTGAATTTTTTCTTCTTTTAATAAGTTTATCTATATTTTTTTTGATGAAAAATAATTTATATAAATTATATTTGTCTAACTCATAATTTTTTTGTAATTAATATTTATATCTAAATAAACAAATAAATAATTAAAATAAATATTTAAAATTATAATGAAAAAAAATGAGATTTATTATTTATTATTTAGGGATCCCGGTTTATTTTAAATTACATCCGTTTCACTAATAATTTATTTTGTAATTAATATTTCTATTAAAATAAACTGATAAATAATTAAAATGAAAATTTAAAACTATACTGAATAAAAATTAAAATGAGATTTAAGATTTATTATTAATGTATATCAGTTTAATAGTTTAAGTATTTAGAGGTTTTATCATTAGGAGTTTAGCGATTTATGTTTTTAGGCATTTAGTGGTTTATTGGTTTTATATGAAAAAATAAAATAACCAAAAAATTTCTATAATTTGTTTTCATTTTCATAGGTTATAACCATTAAAAATATGAAAATATTTACAATTTTTTGAAATGTGAATATAATATTTAGTTATAATATTATTAATAATTATATATCATATAAATTCAATATAAAGAATTTTATCGATTGATAATATAAAAATGATCAAAAATTTAATTAATAAACTATTAATAAAAAGATAGATATTAAAAAAAATATTTACAAACCCAAATTGATTCAAAATTAAAATAAAATATATTACTGGATAATAATTTTTAATTTTTAAATTTCTACTTCTTTTATAAGCATATATTTTTTTATAAAAGATAAATTAATTAAATTATATTTGTCGCACTAATACTTTATTTTGTAATAAATATTTCTATAAAAATAAACTAATAAATAATTAAAATGAATATTTAAAATTATAATAAATAGAAATAAAAATTATATTTATTAATTATTAAATCGTATGTAGCAGTTTAATGGTTTATGTATTTAGGAATTACAGGGTTTAGGAGTTTACTGATTTAACTCAGTATGCATTTAGTGGTTTATAGGTTTTATTTAAGAAAAAAAATAAAAAAAATTAATTTTTATTATTTTTAAATATTTTGAAAGGTTATAACATTTGAAAATATTATAATTTTTTAATTTTTTTCATAAGTGAATAAATATTTATTTATAATAATTATAATATTTATAAATCTTATAAATTCAATATAAACAATTTTATTCATAGAATTCTAATAATTATTAAAAAATAAATTAAAAATCTATTATTAACAAGATTGATATTACTTAAAATATAATATCAAAACCACAAATGTTTCAAAAGAAAAGAAATATATATTACTTAATAATAATTATTTGTTTTTAAATTTTTATTCTTTTTATAAGCTTATCTATTTTGTGATGAAAAATAATTTTTATCAATTATATTTTTAACTCATAATTTATTTTATAATTAATATATATATATAAATAAAAAACTTAACAATCAAAATGAATTTTTTAAATTATAATGAAAACAAAAAAAATGAGATTTATTAATTATTTTTTAGGGTATACCCATTTAAATGATTATCGATAAAAAGGTATCTGGATTTTATAGTTTAATGATTTTAGTGTTTAGGCATTTAGTGATTTATAGGTTTTATTTAAATAATGAAATAATAAAAAATATATATTTTTTATGTTTTTTCACATGTTCAAAGGTTATAATCTTTGAAAATATAATAATTTTAAATTTTTTTTCAAAAGTGAATAGAATATTTAGTTATAATAATTATTAAATCTATATATCATATAAATATTTTTTATTGATAAATATTCTAATAATGATCAAAAATAAAAAAATAATCTATTATTAAAAAGTTAGATATCAATTAAAATATAATTACAAAACCTAAAATGATTCATAAACAAAGTAAAATATATTACTATATAATAATTTTTTGTTTTAAATTTTTTTCTTCTTTTAATAAGTTTATCTATATTATTTTGTTGAAAAATAATTAATATAAATTATATTTGTCTAACTTATAATTTATTTGTAATTAATATTTATATAAAAATAAACAAATAAATAATTAAAATGAATATTTAAAATTATAATGAAAAAAATAAAAATGAGATTTATTATTTATTATTTAGGATATACCTATTTAAAAAATTTATCTATTTATGGTTTACGAGATTTAGAAGTTATTGATTTATGTATTTAGGCATTTAATGGTTTATAGGTTTTATCTAAACAATGAAATAACAAAAAATTTATTTTTGATATATATTCAAATTTTCAAATGTCATAACATTTGCAAATATAATAATTTTAAAATTATTTTAAAATGTGAATACAATATTTAGTAATAATTATTATTATAACTATATATAATATAAATTAAATATAAACAATTTTATTTATAAAAATTATATCAATTATCAAAAAATAAATTAATAAACTTTTATTAATATGATAGATATAAATTAAAATATAATTAAAAAACCTAAAACGATTTAAAATCAAAGTAAAATTTATTACTAAATAATAATTTTTTATTAGTTTTTGCATCATTTTATAAGCTTATATATTTTTTTGTTGAAAAATATATTATTTAAATTATATTTGTCACTTTTAATTTATTTTGTAATTAATATATTAATAAATTATTTAAATTTTATTTAAGGTTTAGGTATTTAGGAGCTTTGGGGTTTAAGGTTATAACCTTCAAAAATGAAAAAAAATAACAAAAATAATTTTTTTTTTATTTTTTAAATAAAACCTATAAACCACTAAATGACTAAACTCCTTATCCCCGGAACTCATAAATACTAAAAACATTAAATTAGTATAGCATAAATAATAAATCATAATTTTCATTTTTATTAGTATTCATTATAATTTTAAATATTCATTTTAATTATTTATCAGTTTATTTTTATAGAAATATTAATTACAAAATAAATTATTAGTGAGCTAGTTATAATTTAAATAATTTATTTTTCATCAAAAAAAATATATGTGCTGATAAAAAAAAGGCAAAATTTAAAAAATAAAAATTTATTTTTTATCAATATATCTTATTTTGATTTTTAAACATTTTAGTTTTTACAATTATATTTTAATTTACATCATTTTTATTAATACTAGTTTATTAATTAATTTATTGATCATTATTATAATATTTATTAATAAAATTATTTATATTTAGTTTACATTATATAAAATTATTAAGATTATTATAACTAAATATTATATTTACATTTAAAAAAATTAAAAATTATTATATTTTCAAAGGTTATAACCTTCAAAAATTAAAAAAAATCAAAAAATTAAATTTTTTATTTTTTCATTCTTTAAATAAAAACTATAAATCACTAAAGGTCTAAACAATTAAATCACTAAACTTCTAAACCATAAAACACCTAAATACTTAAACCATTAAGCCGGTATATCTTGAATAATAAATAATAAATCTCAATTTTATTTGTATTCATTATAATTTTAAATATTCATTTTAATTATTTATTAGTTTATTATTATAGAATTATAAATTACAAAATAAATTATGAGTAAGACATATATAATTTAAATAATTTATTTTTAAAAACAAAAATATAAACTTATAAAAAAGCAAAACATTAAAAAATTTATTATTTAGTAATATATTTTATTTTGATTTTGAATAAATTTAGATTTTGCAAATATATTTTAAATAATATCTATCTTATTAATAATAGTTTATTAATTTTTTTTTGATCATTATTATAATAGCTAGCAATGTAATTATTTATATTGAATTTAAATGAGTTATATTTTTATGATTATTATAACTTAATATTATATTTACATTTGAAAAAAAATTAGAAATTTTTATATTTTCAAAGGTTATAACTTAATATTATCTATCTTATAAATTTTTTGTTATATTATTGTTTAAATAAAATTTATAGACAACTAAATGCCTAAACACTTAAATCTATAAACTCCTAATCACAAAAGCCCCTAAATACTTAAAACTTTAAACTCATAAACCTTTAATATAATTTAAATAATTTATTTTTCATCAAAAAAAATATAAGCTTATAAAAATAAGCAAAAACTAAAAAACAAAAATTATTATTTGGTAATAAATTTTTCTTTGATTTTGTATAATTTTAGGTTTTGCAATTATATTTTAATTTATATCTATCATATTAATAATAGCATATTAATTTATTTTATGATAATTAATATCATATATATCAATACAATTGTTTATATTTAGTTTATATTATATATAATTATAATGATTCTTATTACTAAATATTGTATTCAAATTTTTAAAAAAATTTAAAATTATTCTATTTTCAAATGTTATAACCTTTGAAAATGTGAGAAAATATCAAAAATAATTTTTTTGTTATTTCATTGTTTAAATAAAACCTATAAACCACTAAATGCCTAAAAAGATAAATCACTAAACTTCTAAATGACAAAACCTTAAATACTTAAACCATTAAATTGGTATACATTAATAATAATTCATAAATCTCATTTTAATTTTTAATCAGTATAATTTTAAATTCTTATTTTAATTATTTAACAGTTTATTTTTTTAGAAATATTAATTACAAAATAAATTATTAGTAAGACAGATATAATTTAAATTAAACTGGTATACCCTAAATAATAAAGAATAAATATCGTTTTTTTATATTATAATTTTAAATATTCATTTTAATATTTATTTGTTTATTTTTATATAAATATTAATTACAAAATAAATTATGAGTTAGACAAATATAATTTATATAAATTATTTTTCATCAAAAAAATTTTGTTAAACTTTTAAAAAGATAAAAAAAATTTAAAACAAAAAATTATTATATAGTAATATATTTTGCTTTGCTTTGAACCATTTTAGGGTTTTTAATTATATTTTAATTGATATCTATTTTATTAATTAATAGATTATTAATTTATTTTTTGATCATTATTAGAATATTTTTCAATATAAATGTTTATATTGAATTTATATGATATATAAATATAAATATTATTATAACTAAATATAGTATTCACTTTTTAAAAAAATTTTAAAATTATTATATTTTCAAAGTTTATAACATTTGAAAATGTCAAAAAATAAAAAAAAATAATTTTTTTTGTTATTTCATATTTTAAATAAAACCTATACACCACTAAATGTCTAAGCACTTAAATCACTAAACTACAAAATTCCGAAACCCCTATAGAGATAATCCTTTAAACCGGTATACCCTAAATAATAATTAATAAATCTCATTTTTATTTGTTTTCATTATAATTTAAAAAATTAATTTTGATTTTTTAATTTTATATATATATATATATATTAATTATAAAATAAATTATGAGTTAGATATATAATATAAAAAAATATTTTTCATCAAAAAATAGATAAGCTTATAAAAATCATAAAAATTAAAAAAAATAATTATGATTTAGTGATATATTTTGTTTTGCTTTTGAATCATTTTAGGTTTTGATATTATATTTTAAGTAATATCAATCTTATTCATAATAAATTTTTAATTTACTTTTTGATAATTATTAGAATATCTATCCAAAAAATTATTTATATTGAATTTATATGATATATAATTATTATGATTATTATAAATATATGATGTAGTCACTTTTAAAAAAAAATTTAAAATTATTATATTTTCAAAAGTTATAACCTTAAAAAATGAGAAAAAATAACAAAAATAAATTTTTTATTATTTCATTTTTAAAATAAAACCAATAGATCATTAAATGCTTACTTACTTAAATCTATAAGCTCATAGACCCCGAAACCCCTAAATACATAAACCTTTTAACAACTATATACTACTTAATAAATAATAAATCTCGTTTTTATTTGTATTTATTATAATTTTAAATATTCATTTTAATTATTTATAGTTTATTTATTTATAAAAATTAATTTCAAAAAAAAATTGAGTGAGACAAATATTATTTAAATAATTTCTTTTAAATCAATAAAAAATATAAACTTATAAAAAGAATGAAATATTAGAAAATTAATTATTATTATTTAGTAATATATTTTGATTTGATTTTGAATCATTTTGTGTTATGTAAATATATCTTAATTAATATTTATATTATTAATAATAGTTTATTAATTTAATCTTTGATCATTATTATACTATCTATCATTAAAATTGTTTTTATTGAATTTATATGATATATAATTAGTAAGATAAATATAATTATACATAGTATTCAGATTTTAAAAAATTTTAAAAATTATTTTATTTTCAAAGATTAAAACATTGGAAAATCAGAAAATATCAAAAAAAAGAATTTTAAATTTTGATTATATAAATAAAACCTATAAACCACTAAATGCCTAAAAACATAAATTGGTAAACTCATAAACGACAAAACTCCTAAATAATCAAACCATTAAACCGGTATACCACATATAATAAATCATAAATCTCATTTTAATTTGTATTCTTATAATTTTAAAAATTCATTTTAATTATTTATTAGTTTATTTTTTATAGAAATATTAATTACAAAAAAAATAATGAGCTAGACAACTATAATTTTAATAATTTATTTTTAATCAAAAAAAAATATAAGCATATAAAAAGTAGTAAAAATTTAAATACAAAAAATTATTTTTTAGTAATATATTTTACTTTGGTTTTGAATGATTATATATAGGTTTTATAATTATATTTTAATTGCTATCAATCTTATTAAGAATAGTTTATTAATTTATTATTTGATCATTTTTACACAATCAAACAATAAAATTACTTATATTCAATTAAAATGTCTTATAATTATTAAATTAATATAAAAAATATTATATTTACATTTGAAAAAAAATTTAAAAATTATTATATTTTCAAAGGTTATAACCTTCAAAAATAATAAAAAATCACAAAAATAAATTTTTATTATTTAAATAAAAATTATAAAGCACTAAATGCCTAAACATTTAAATCTTTAGACTCCTAAACCCCAAAGCCCCCTAAATACATGAACCATTAAACCTATATAACCTAAATAATAAATAATAAATCTCATTTTTATTTGTATTCATTATAATTTTAATTATTCATTTTAATTATTTTTTAGTTTATTTTTATAGAACTATTAATTACAAAATAAATAATAAGTGATACAGATATAATTTAAATACATTATTTTTTATGAAAAAAATAAGCTTATAAAAATAAACAAAATTTCAAAAATTTAAAATTTTATTTAGTAATATAATTTACTTTGATTTTGAATTATTTTGGGTTATGCAAATATATTTTAATTAATATCTATCTTATTAATAATAGTTTATTAATTTATTTTTTCATCATTTTTATAATATATATTAATACATTTTTTTATATTGAATCTACAACAAATATAATTATTATGATTATTATAACTAAATATTCCATTCATATTTTATAACTATTAAAAAATTATTATATATTTAAAGGTCATAACCTTTGAAAATCACGAAAATTCATAAAAAATAAATTTTTTGTTATTTCATTGATTAAATAAAACCTATCAACACGAAAATGTGTAAACATATAAAATCAATAAACTCCTTAATCCCAAAACCACAAAAAACATAAACAATTAAATAGTTATGCACTAAATAATTAATCATAAATCTGATTTTTATTAGTATTCATTATAATTTTAAATATACATTTAATTATTTATTAGTTTAATTTTATAGAAATATAAATTAAAAAATAAATTATTAGTGTGACAAATATAATTTAAATAATTTATTTTTCATCAAAAAATATATAGGCTTATAAATGTATACAAAAATTTAAAAATTTAAAATTAATATTTAGTAAAATATTTCACTTTGATTTTGAATCATTTTAGGTTTTGTAAATATATTTTAAACAATATATATCTTATTAATAATTGTTTATTAATCTTTTGTATGATCATAATTATAATATATATCAATATAATTATTTATATTGAATTTACTGGATATATAATTATTAAGATTATCATAACTAAAAATAGTATTCACATTTAAAAAAAATTTAAAATTTTTATAGTTTCAAAGGTTATATAATTCAAAAATGATAACAAATAACAAAAAAAATTTTTTGTTATTTTATTTTTTAAATAAAACCTATGAACTAGTAAATGCCTAAACACTTAAATCACTAAATTCTTAAATCCCAAAATTTCTAAATATATTATCTTTTAAACCTGTATATTTTATCTTATTAATAATAGTATTATTTAATATCTATCTTATTAATATATTTTACTTTGATTTTGAATCATCTTAGGTTTTGCAAAAAAGTTTTATTTAATATCTATCTTATTAATAATAGTTTATTAATTTATTTTATTATCGTCAACATAATATCTTTAAAAAAAATTATTTATATTGAATTTACATAATATATAATTATTTAGATTATTATAACAAAATAATATTTTCACATTTTAAAAAATTTAAAAATTATTATGTTTTTTAAAGGTTATAACCTTTGAAAATAAGATAAAATAAAAATAAAAATTTTTGTTATTATATTTTTTAAATAAAATCTATAAACCACAAAATACCTAAATTCTTAATGACTAAACTCCTAAACCTCGAAGCCCATAAATACATAAGCCTTTAAATTAGTATACTCTAAATAATAAATAATAAATCTCATTTTTATTAGTATTCATTATAATTTTAAATATTCATTTTAATTATTTATCAGTTTATTTTTATAGAAATATTAATTACAAAATAAATTATTAGTTATACAGATATAATATAAATAATTTATTTTTCATCAAAAAAATATAAGATCATAAAAAGAGGTAAAATTATTAAAACAAAATATTATTATTTAGTAATTTATTTTAATTTAATTTTGAATAATTTTACATTTTGAAATTATATTTTAATTTATATCATTTTAATTAATAATAGTTTATTAATTTATTTATTGATCATTATTATAATATCTATTAATAAAATTATTTATAAATATTTTACATTATATATAAGTATCAAGCTTATTATAACTAAATATTATATTCACATTTTAAAAAAAATTAAAAATTATTATATTTTCAAAGGATATAACCTTCAAAAATTTAGATAAAATCACTTAAGGCATAAAAACTTAAATGACTAAACCCCAAAACACCTAAATACTTAAACCATTAAACCTGTATATCCTTAATAATAAATAATAAATCTCAATTTATTTGTATTCATTATAATTTTAAATATTTATTTTAATTATTTATTAGTTTATTTTTATAGAATTATAAATTACAAAATAAATTATAATGAAGACAAATATAATTTAAATAATTTATTTTTAATAACAAAAATATAAACTTATAAAAAAAGCAAAATATTAAAAAAAATTATTATTTAGTAATATATACATTGATTTTGAATAAATTTAGATTTTGCAAATATATTTTAAATAATATCTATCTTATTAATAATAGTTTATTTATTTATTTATTGATCATTATTATAATATCTAGCAATGTGATTATTTATTTTGAATTTAAATGACTTATATTTATTAAGATTATTATAACAAAATATTATATTTACATATGAAACAAATTTAGAAATTTTTATATTTTTAAAAGTTATAACCTTCAAAAATTAGAAAAAAAAATAAAAATAAATTTTGTGTTATATCATTGTTTAAATAAAACTTATAGACCACTAAATGCCTAAACACTTAAATCTATAAACTCTTAAACACAAAAGCCCCTAAATACTTAAAACTTTAAACTCGTAAACCTTAAATATAATTTAAATAATTTATTTTTCATAAAAAAAATATAAGCTTATAAAAATAAGCAAAAACTAAAAAACAAAAATTATTATCTGGTAATAAATTTTTTTTGATTTTGAATAATTTTAGGTTTTGCTGTTATATTTTAAATTATATCTATCATATTAATAATAGCATATTAATTATTTTTTTGATAATTAATATCATATCTATCTATAATATTGTTTATATTTTGTTTATATTATATATAATTATAATGATTCTTATTACTAAATATTGTATTCAAATTTTTAAAAAAATTTAAAGTTATTATATTTTCAAATGTTATAACATTTGAAAATGTGAAAAAATATCAAAAATACTTTTTTTGTTCTCATTATTTAAATAAATCCGATAAACTACTAAATGCCTAAACAATTAAGTCAATAACTCTGAATTCTCAAAAACAATAAATAGATAATCTTTTTAAACTGGTATACCCTAAATAATAAATAATAAATCTCAATATTATTTTTTTCATTACAATTTTAATTATTCATTTAAATTATTTATTCGTTTATTTTTATTAAATATTAATTACAATATAAATTATGAGTTAGACCAATATAATTTATATAAATTATTTTTCATCAAAAAATATAGATTAACTTATAAAAAGAACAAAAAATTTCAGAATAAAAATTTATTATGAAGTAATATATTTTTCTTTACTTCTGAATCATTTTAGGATTTATAATTATATTTTAATTCATATCTATCTTATTAATAATAGTGTATTAATTTATTTTTTGATCATTATTAGAATATTTATTAATAAAATTATTTATATTGAATTTATATGAAATATAAATAAAATGATTATTATAACTAAATATTGAATTAACTTTTGAAAAAAATTTAAAAATTATTATATTTTCAATGGTTATAACCTTTAAAAATGATAAAAAATCACAAAAATAATTTTTTTATTATTTTATTATTTAAATAAAACATAAAACCACTAAATGCCTAATCATTTAAATATCTAGACTTTTTAACCCCAAAACCCCCTTAATACTTAAAACATTAAATCTATATAACCTAAATAATAGATAATAAATTTCATTTTTTTAGTATTCATTATAATTTTTAATATTCATTTTAATTATTTTTAGTTTATTTTTATAGAACTATTAATAACAAAATAAATAATGAGTGAGACATATAATTTAAATATATTATTTTTTATGAAAAAAAAAGCTTATAAAAATAAACAAAATTTCAAAATTTTAAAATTTTTTTAGTAATATAATTTACTTTGATTTTGAATTATTTTGGGTTCTGCAATTATATTTTAATTAATATCTATCTTTTTAATAATAGTTTATTAATTTATTTTTCTATAATTATAATAATATATATTAATAAAATTTAATATAATAATATATATTAGATTTACATCAAATATAATTATTATGATTTTTATAACTAAGTATTGTATTCATATTTTAGAAAGATTAAAAAATTATTATATTTTCAAAGGTCATATAACCTTTGAAAATCACGAAAATTCATAAAAATAATTTTTTTTTATTTCATTGATTAAATAAAACCTATAAACACCTAAATGTGCTAACATATAAATCAATAAATGCCTTAACCCCAAAACCACAAAAAACTTAAACCATTAAATGTGTATACCCTAAATAATAAATCATAAATCTCTTTTTATTAGTGTACATTATAATTTTAAATATTCATTTTAATTATTTATCAATTTTTTTTATAGAAATATTTATTACAAAATAAATTATTAGTGAGACTGATATAATTTAAATAATTTATTTTTAATCAAAAATATATATATACCTATAAAATAAAACAAAATTTTTAAAATAAATAATTATTATTTAGTAATATATTTTATTTTGATTTTGAATCATTTTAGATTCTACAATTATATATTAATTTATATCATTCATATTAATACAAGTTTATTAATTTATTTATTTATCATTATTATAATATCTATTAATAAAATTATTTATATTTAGTTAACATTATATATAATTATTAAGATTATTTTAACTAAATATTATATTCAAATTTAAAAAAATAAAAAATTATTATATTTTCAAAGGTTACAACCTTCAAAAATTAAAAAAATTCAAAAAATCAAATTTTTTGTTTTTTAATTCTTTAGATAATAAATATAATCACAAAAGGTCTAAACACTTAAATCACTAAATTCCTAAACCCAAAAATACCTAAATACATAAACTATTAAACCAGTATATCCTGAATAATAAATAATAAATCTCAATTTTATTTGTATTCATTATAATTTTAAATAATTATTTTAATAATTTATTAGTTTATTATTATAGAATTATAAATTACAAAATAATTTATGTGTAAGATAAATTAATTTAAATAATTTATTTATAATAACAAAAATATAAAGTTATAAAAAAGCAAAACATTAAAAAAATTATTATTAAGTATATATTTTACTTTGATTTTGAATAAATTTAGATTTTGCAAATATATTTTAAATAATATCTCTCTTATTAATAATAGTTTATTAAATTTTTTTTGATCATTATTATAATATCTAGCAATGTAATTATTTATATTAAATTTGAATGAATTATATTTATTAAGATTATTATAACTAAATATTATATTTACATTTGAAAAAAATTTAAATAATACTTATAAAATAAATTTTTTGTTATATCATTGTTTAAATAATACTTATAAACCACTAAATTCCTAAACATGTAAACCTCTAAACTCCTAAATACAAAAGCCCCTAAATACTTAAACCTTTAAACTCATAAACCTTAAATATAATTTAAATAATTTATTAATATATTAATTACAAAATAAATTATGAGTGTTACAAATATAATTAAAATAATTTATTTTTCATCAAAAAAATATATAAGCTTATAAAAAGAAAAAAAAACTAAAAAACAAAAATTATTATTTAGTAATAAAATTTACATGTATTTTTAATAATTTTTGGTTTTACAATTATATTTTGATTTATATCCATCATAATAATAATAACATATTAATTTATTTTTTGATAATTGATATCATATCTATTAATAAAATTATTTGTATTTAGTTTATATTATATATTATAATATTGATTATTATTACTAAATATTGTATACATAAATCTCTAAAGTCCTAAACGACAAAACCTCTAAATACTTAAAATATTAAACTGGTATACATTAATAATAATTCATAAATATTATTTTAATTTTTATTCAGTATAATTTTAAATTTTTATTTTAATTATTTATCAGTTTATTTTTATTGAAATATTAATTATAAAATAAATTATTAGTGAGATAGATATAATTTAAATTAAAATGGTATACCCTAAATAATAAAGAATAAATCTCATTTTTTTTCAATATAATTTTAAATATTCATTTTAATTATTTATTTGTTTATTTTTATATAAATACTATTTAAAAAATAAATTATGAGTTAGACAAATATAATTTATATAAATTATTTTTCATCAAAAAAATATATAGATAAACTGATTAAAAGAAAAAAAAATTAAAAATAAAAAATTATTATATAGTAATATAATTTGCTTTGCTTCAGAATCATTATCGGTTTTGTAATTATATTTAAATTGATATCTATCTTATTAATAATAGATTATTAATATATTTTTTTATCATTATTAGAATATTTATCAATAAAATTGTTTATATTGAATTTATATGATATATAAATACAATGATTATTATAACTAAATATTGAATTCATATTTGAAAGAAATTTAAAAATTATTATATTTTCAAAGGTTATAACCTTTGAAAATATAATAAAATAATAAAAATAAATATTTTGTTATTTTAATTTTTAAATAAAACCTTTAAACCACTAAATGCATACATAGTTAAATTAGTAAACTCCTAAAGCTCGTAATGCCAAAATACATAAACTATTAAACTACTATATTCTACTTAATAATTAAGAAATCTAATTTTATATGAATTTATTATAATTTTAATTATTCATTTTTATTATTTATTAGTATATTTTTATATAAATTTTTATTACAAAATAAATTATGCGTGTGACAAATATAATTTAAGTAATTTATTTTTAATAAAAATATAAATATACTCTTATAAAAGAACTAAAAATTTAAAAATTAAAAATTAACAATAAATATTTTATTTTTAATTTTTAATTTTTAATTAATTTGGGTTTTCTAAATATTTTTTAATTAATATCTATCTTATTATTAATAGTTTATTAATTTAATTTTTGATCATTATTATAATATCTATCAATAAAATTTTTTATATTGAATTTATATGATATATAATTATTAAAATTATTATAACTAAATATTTTATTTACATTTCAAAAAATTTTAAATATTATTATATTTTAATATGTTATAACCTATGAAAATTACAAAAAATTAAAATTTTTTTTTGTTATTTTATTGTTTAAATAAAACCTATAAAACACTAAATGCCTAAAAACATGAATCACTAAACATCTATACGACAAAACCTCTAAATACTTAAACTATTAAATTGGTTTACATTAATAATAATAATAAATCTCATTTTAATTTTTATTCAATATAATTTTAAATTTATTTTAATTATTTGTCAGTTTATTTTAATAGAAATATTAATTACAAAATAAATTATTAGTAAGATAGATAATTTAGATTAAACCAGTATACCCTAAATAATAAATAATAAATCTCATTTTTTTCATTATAATTTTAAATATTCATTTTAATTATTTATTTGTATATTTTTATATAAATATTAATTAAAAATAAATTATGAGTTAGTCAAATATAATTTATGTAAATTATTTTTATTGAAAAAAATATAGATAAACTTTTTAAAATAAACAAAAATTACAAATCACAAAATTATTATATAGTAATATATTTTGGTTTGCTTATAAATCATTTTATGTTTTATAATTATATTTTAATTAATATCTATCTTATTAATAATAGATTATTAATTTATTTTTTGATCATTATTAGAATATTAATCAATAAAGTTGTCTATATTGAATTTATATGATATATAAATATATTGATTATTATTATAAATATTGAATTCGCTTTGAAAAAATTTAAAAATTATTATATTTTCAAAGGTTAACCTTGAAAATATCAAAAAATACTAAAAATAAATGTTTGTTATTTTATTTTTTAAATAAAACCTATAATCCACTAAATGCATACACAATTAAATCAGTAAACACCTAAATCCCGTAATACCTAAATACATAAACCATTAAACTGCTATATAATACCAAATAATTAATAAATCTAATTTTAATTTCTATTATTAAATTTTAAATATTCATTTTAATATTTTATTAGTTTATTT